>APFE031741149.1:306391-325921 GCA_000404065.3 Pinus taeda | reverse complement strand
GTTTCTCAGCACATTTTGGTCCAGTCTCTGGTCAATGCTGGACACCAAACTCACGAAGTCCACAGCCTTCCATCCTCAAACTGATGGCCAGACAGAGGTTGTCAATAGGATGATTGTGCACATTCTGCGCATGTATAACTCAAAGCATGCACGCACATGGGACGAGAGCCTCCCCTATGTTCAACACAGCTACAAGCAAGCTCTTCACAGCTCCACTGGCCATAGCCCTTTTCAGGTGGGTTTGGGATTCCAGCCACTATGCCCCATTGATGTGGCCATGCCACTTGCAGCTACTCACATGAATTCAACTCATGTCCAATCCGAAACAGATAAGGCCACCAGCGTCATTGAGCGCATCCAACATATTCGCCAGCAGGTCCATGACATTCTTGAGAAATCAAATGCCAAGTACAAGCAGCGACATGATCAACATCGGGTGCCACACAAGTTTCAGGTGGGCGACAAAGTCTGGTTGCATTTGCAAAAGGAACGCCTTATTGGAGCCTATCGGAAATTAAGACCACTCGATATGGTCCTTACACCATTACTAAGGCTATGGGAGACAATGCATTTGAGCTCAGCATTCCCCCATTCCTTGGCCTGCACCCAGTGTTCAATGTGGACCGCCTTCGGCCATACTTTCCACCATTACTAGACACATCCGACATTGCAGAACAGCTCCAACCCACAGAATTAAATCCAGATTGCATGGAACAAGCTGCAACTGATCGGATCATGGACACACAGATCAAGAACACTCGCCAACAGAATATCCAACTGTATCGAGTTGTCAAAGCAGGCAAACTCCTTCAGCAGGGCAAGTGGTTCACCAGGGAACAGGTTCAGCAGAAGTTTCCTCATCTCATGGAGGAGCTCAACGCAATGGGGACCATTGCTTCCTAAGGGGGGAGGAATGATCCAGGTGGATATTGGTGGCCACTTGCCAAGTCCACCTGGACCCCCACCATTGTCTTTTTCAGCATTTTCAGTTTCCTTAATTGTAGCACAACTTACTATTTTTAGCAGTTTTTCGGGTCCTGAACTTCCGGAGCCGTTTTGAGGCCCTAAACGACGTTTTTTGGGGTTCCAGGGGCAACACGGGTCCATGGAACATGGACGTGTTGCCGTTCCAACAATGATAGTGCTCGACTAGATCTTTCTACTGAGCTATTGTACGCGTCAAACGGAGATCATATGCTAAAGTTACGACCCGGGGAAGTTGATGTACCAACTTACCCCCAAACGGGGCCCACAGTTTGGCGTTTCATCTCCTAGGGTTAGGTTTTGGAATGTTAAGGGTTTTTCATTGTTTCTCAACAATAAATAGGCCTTCGAGCCTCATTGTAAGTCAGTTCAGAGGCATGTAGCCCACACATCTCTTCTCAGAGATAGCTACCATCGCCCTAGCTAGTTTATTTCCATTTCTGATTGTAAGCATATTTCAGTATTTTCCATTAATGAAATGAAGTATTATTTCCGCTGCATATTTGTGTATATGGTTATCTCTGTAATTGGTTGCGTTCCTGTTTAAATCTGGATCACACAAGGAACATGATTCTGAAGGTCAAAGTCAAGCAAATGAAAGCAAGGCTAAATGAAACACTAATAAAACAAATAGGGAAAGAGAAATTAGATTTGCTTGTTGATGCATCCCTTATAGCATAGCATATAACTTGGTGGCATTACATATCAATTTTGAAGAATTATGGAGGAAATTATGTTTTTTGAGACTTTTTGCAATGTTGGCACAGTCAACTTGCAAAAAGTGTAGTGTGGGCACACTACGCTCTTTCTGGAGAGCTCCAATGGGAGAAACTTTACATGGTTGGATAGCATTTTACTTGTAAATCAGGTTTGGACAATTGGTTGCCTCATTCATCAGATTTTACAGGGAGAAAATGCCCAAAAACCACCTAAAAAACACCTTTCTACCCTCGTTTTGGAGGCCATGCTATGCTTTTTGACCAATCTTGGAAGAATTGATTTTTGAGGGGCTACACTTGGTCTTTTCAGTGCTTGAGGAATCCATTGTGTAGCAGATAGAAATAAATTTCCCATGAGCTATCATGAGCTCAATTTGGAGTTCAAGAAGGCCTCCAACAATGCCCTGCAAGTTCACACTGTGCTTTTTGCAACCCACGTTGCGCTTTTTCTAGGAGTCTGTTTTCTTCAACAGTTCGACCTAGTTTGAATTTTTGACTTATGTAAATGATGTAATTGAGTAATCCTACTGTAAATATGATGTAATAATAGGTGGTTAGTCTTTGTAAGTTGTTTTGATGTAAATTTGGCCTCATTTTTTAGAGTGGTTGGAAGTCAAAGTTAATTAAAGAATTGTTTTTAACTTCCCTAGACAATAGGATTTGGTTAGAACACCTCATGGAGTAGTTCGTACAGTCATGGATTCAACCCCTAAGAGTGGGGAGATGTTGTTTTGGTCTTTATGTATCAGTTTCTCAGTCATAGAGCATGTTGGACTTGAGAGGAGAGAACTATTGTAGCTTGTACTTCAACATTTTCTGGAAATAAAAGGATATAGTTTGCAGCTCTTATCTAGGAATTCATGTGTAGTAAGTTTGTTATGCTGTTTTTTCTTTGTTATCACTTTATATGAAAGATATTCATATTCTCTTTCAATTCATCAACTCTTGAATGGTTTTCCTTACAGTTTATAGACATAGTTCTTTACATTAAGCTCTATTTTGATGGTAAATTATTATATGTTACTTTCTCTCTTGCTTAATGAATTCATGTTTCATGCTCATTAAGACCTTTATGCTTCTTCTGAACACCACACTACACCAAAAAACCTTAAGATCCATCACAAAAGTATTTCTACCTTGCTCCTTCATATCTTTGTTGTTGTAACCCTTTGATCCTCTAACCTAGCTACCTGGTTTTTCTCCCTTATCCAACAAAAAAACTGTAAATTTTCCAAAACCAACCTGAGCCTAGCTATCTAGCCTAAAATCCGTTACATTCCAGTGATCTCTTGACTGTGATTTCATAGAGAGAGCCCTCTTTGGTTTGGTAGGGCTAGCTCCCAAACTGAAATCTTAGTCTGTAGTTATCTCCATCGATCTCCTCTCAGCCTCAGACATTGTGGAGGATAACATTTTGGCACTGTGGTCAGGGAATGAAAGATCATATGTTCCCTAGGAAAGAATGAAAAGGATCAGGTCTGATTATTGATGGTGAATAATGATTAGACACAAGAAAGTTTGTGCATCTTTCACCTAACGACTCTAGTTTCGAAGAATCCAAAGGTTTAGAATTTTCATGGTGACTCCACTGTTCAAAAATTGGTAGTTTGAATAACTTGTTGGTGACTTAACTCTTTTCAAGATGGATTAAACTGCTCGAAGGTATGCACCTATGAATCGAGCTCATATTCCTAGTTTTCTGAATAATATTCCTTGCATAGATTGCAAAACTAATTTTCCCAAATTCATAGATGGAAACGAAGATGAGGCTATTTTGAATCTAATCAAATTAAAATTACATATACATAAGCTCAAGATTAGGTCTCATGAGGATTGTTTGATGAAAATGTTTATGGCTACCCTAGAAGGAAAAGAAATATCATGGTATGAAGGATTGAAGGTAGGTAGCTTATACTCTCTTAAAGATTTCCACACAACATTCTTTGATTTTTATGGAAAACCTTATCATTAATTTTGTTGTTCGAAGATTGTTGTGAATCTTGTGAAAACTTCATTCAACATCTTGAAGAGACTTTTGGTGATGAAGAATCTATGGATTATGAAATTATAGAGGCCCTTTATGAATTTTCTTCGCAACAACAATCTGAAGAAGCTAATCACGTTGATACATGAGATCATACTCAGCACACAATAGCCTCCTCTTTAATTGATGATGATGAATATTGTCTAGATGCTCATAAAGATTACCCATAGGAAACAATTCTGGCAGCAACAAAACACATTGATCAGCGAGAGGTTAAGGAAGAAATTTGACAGTCTGAAACTAATCAAGAAGAGGAGAATAGTGAAAAAGAACAGGTTATTTTAGATCCTATGGTTGTACACATGAACAAATTCCTCTTGCCAATCATCAGGTAAAAGAAATTGAGCATATCATTGAAGAATCATTTGTTGATTTGCGGCAATCTTATGATCCACAAGAACATCTCCAACAAAGAGTATTTTCTTTCATGATTAAATATCAATCAGATTTGAATGATGAAAGCCAAGTTTTATTTCATGATTCTAATGATGAGTTGCAGCGACATCACCAACTTCTATGTGATCTAGTTAATGATGAAGACATCCTTGTTGCATATGATCTTGCTATTGTGTTTGATTAAATTCAAGAAAATTCAGAGCCCTTATCTATTGTGGATGATGAGAATGAAAAATATTTTGCTCTCATTCCATTTGATAGGAACCAGTTTCAACATATAGACAAACTAGCATTGTGGAATAAGGTTTGTTTTACTGATTTTAATCATACATAAGATCTTATGTTGCATGCTTTCCATGATCCTCTGGTGAGTTTATTGTAGTCATCAACAGAGGAAGAATTTTCCAAGTTTGTCAATACATGTATTGGATCCAGTGGAAAAGTTGAGTTGCCACTTTCTTTTTTCTTTTGCATGCTCAAGGAAAGTGTGAACATGATTCAAGTAAGTAGCCATTTGCTGTATTGGTTACACTGGAGGGATCATTACACATGATTATATATATATTATATATATATATATATATTATATATATATATATATATATATATAGATATATATATATCTTCAGTAGGTGGGTGATTATCATCAAGATTTGAAGGCCGAGGTGAAGGCCCTAAGATCCCAATGGTCTGCTACCATAAGTAAGTTTTGTCAGTATGTTTTTTATAGTCAAGTCAGTTCAGTTAGCCGATCAATTTTCAGTTTCAAGTTTGGTATTTGCATTTTGACTCCATGTCTAATGGATAAGGCTACCTGGCCTATGGTGTTCTTCGCACCTCCAAGGAGCTGCCATCCCCAGTTGGAGCTAATGTTAGTGTCAGTAAGTTCTACTTGTCACCAGTGATCAAATATGATCTTACAAGGTTTGTGTTAGAGTTTCAAAATCAAATTTTATCATGTCAGTAGATTTTAAGAATAAACTTTGGTCACTAGCTAGAGTGTCTAGGTTGTTAATTACTCCTCCACAAAAGTGCCATTTTTTGGTCATTGTCATCACACATCTGGATGTGCAATCTTTGAAAATTTTTATGGTCATCTCAGTCTCATTATCATGGTCTTCATCCAACTCACTATCATCCATTAAGTCACTAGGGTTTTAGTCATTGAATTCCTCATTCCATTCATAAATTGGCATGTAAAGGAATGGTGATACAAAAATGGTTCAAAAAGGTTTCATTTCAAAAGAAGTTTTAAATAATCTCAAGTTGTATTGAAAATGTTCACAAGTACATGATTTTCAAATCAACAACAAGAAAAGTATATGGTGGGCTACCCCACTATAATCAAAGCAAGTCACTTCTCAAAGTTACAAAAGACCATTTTTTTCTCATTTCTCTCATTCATCACATTGTGAAGGGAGCTCTCATCCATCATCCATCATATCCTCACAAGTTTAGGGCCATATATTTTCAAAAAATTAGTTTTTTCCTCGAGTCGCTATGATTTTTCTCCAGTCATTGTTCTTTTCCTTCAGATGCTGCGCTTTTTGCAATGGTGCTACGCTTTGTGGTAAAAGGTTTCTAAGTGGTTGCAGAAGGTTCTAATCTTAGAAAAAGATTTCACAAAGGTCAAACAAGTAACTTTAAGCCTCTCACACTATATTACATTCAGTTTATCAAATCTTATGGTGTGGAAACTTATCATTGGCTCATATGCTACCCTTTTCTTAAAGACTGCCTTTTTGAATTTGTAAACCCTAAGAATTCCTCTCATGTCATACCCTAACCTTCTACACACCTAAATACATCCCTAAAACCCTAAATCCTATCATTTTCATTCCCTAAGACCTATTCCCAAAACCTACCCCTACTCGCTGCACTTTTAGCAATTTTCTCTATATAGGCCTGTTTAAAAATTCCCTAGCCCTATTCCCTTATCCTTTCAACCTCCCTCCACTTCCATAAGGTCCCTCACATCTCTTCCCACCTCCTACAATTTTATCACACCTATTCCTACTCCCTAACCCCATCATCCCATTCTTTTTTCCCTTCCCTTGTTTTTCCCCTAGGGTTTGATATCACAGTCTACTATGGACCAGTAGAAGAAAACTTACAACAAGGGTGGGAAAGTTTCAAGATATGAACCATCAAATAATCAGGAGTTGATGTCTTCACCAATTGCCAAACAGTGTTTTCAACATATAGGGTGTCTTGAGTTTTGTGAGTTGGTGCAAAAAGTTCAATACCATGCTGAATTGGCCAAGTTGTTTGTCACAAACTTCAAAAAGGATAAAGTCACAATTGTAGGTGTCACATTCTATATCTCAATTGATATCATAGCAGCAACTGCTGGGATACCCAACATTGGTGCAAAGTGGTCCAAGACTCAAGAATTAGAGGCTCTAATATATCAACCCTACCTCAAATCTCCATACAAAGATAACATCAAGAGGATCTTTCCTTTTGGCCAGCTCATTGACAAGTTTGCACCTTTCATGAAGATCATAATGAAATATTTCACTTTTGAAGGGAGATTCTCTAGACTCTATGGCTATCACATAACATTTCTTATGCATTACACTAGGGTAAAACTACTCAACATACCCTACTATCTTTACAAGAGCATAAAAAAGATGTCATACAAAGTACAGCATAGTAAAAGTGAGCTACAACAAAATAACCTCTTTCATCACTCTCTCATCAAGATTATCGTCCTTCATTATCTTAAGCAGCTAAACATTGACTGGGAGACATTCATTGGAGAAGAGGTCTTTTTGCCTTCTTCCAACTAGCCTACTAGACCTACTTCATCTTCAAGACCCCCTATTCAAATAGAAATTGGCTCATTAAGTTGGTTTGCAATGAAAAAGAAGAAAGGTGAGGATAAAGTGGTTAAAACTTATCAGAGAGGAAACAGGCTTGTGTTTTCTCCATAGGTTATGGAAGGGACCAAGCCTTCTACATCAACACAATAGGGATCAACTTTGCATCATGAGACTACTTTAAAGGCCAGTGAGGACTGTATGACAGTTGAGTAGCCTATGGTGAACAAGGAGAATGAAATCAAAAGGTTGCAGGATGATTTGACAAAGGAAAATGCTTTGATAGCATGCCTACAGTAGGAAAATGTGCAGTTGAAGGTTGACAGAATGCTTCAAGAGAAACATATCCTCAATTGAAAAAGGAGAATAAAGGTAAATCATTTATAGAGGAAGAGGACCTAGTGGAACATCAAGAGTAGGGGGAAAAACACAAATCAAAGACAAAAGGCCTTAAGAAGGAACTTCAAAAACAAAGGAAGCAATTCATGCTGAATGATCTTATGGATAGGGAAATCGATTAAGAAAAGGAATATTGGATAGGTAAAGTTAATGATAATTTAGAGAAGCTTCTCAAGAAGGAAAACAAGGACAAGAGGCTTCAGAAACACATTGATGCCCATTATTACACAAGGAACATGATTCTGAAGGTTAAAGTCAAGCAAATGAAAGCAAGGCTAAATGCAACACTAATCAAACAAAGAGGGAAATAAAAATTATATTTTCTTGCTGATTCATCCCTTAAAGCATAGAATATCACTTGGTGGCCTTGCATAACAATTTTGAAGAATTTTGGAAGAAATTTTGTTTTTTGAGAATTTTTGTAGTTTTGGCACAGTTAGCTTGCAAAAAGCGTAGCGTGGGCCATGCTACGCTTTCTCTGGAGAGCTCCAATGGGAAAATAATTTACATGGTTGGATAGCATTTTACTTCGACATCAGCTTCGGACACTTGGTTGCCTCATCATTCAACCTTTACTGGGAGAAAATGCACAAAAACCACCTAAAAAACACCCTTTTGCCCTGTTTTTGGAGGCCACTCTATGCTTTTTGACCAGTCTGGGGAGAATTGATTTTTGAGTGTCTATACTTAGTTGTTTTGAGTGCCTGAGGAATCCATTGTGTAGCAGACAGAAATAGATTTCCAATGACCTATCATGAGATGAATTTTGAGTTCAGGAAGGCCTCCAAAAGTGGCTTGCAAGTTTACATTGTGCTTTTTGCAGCCCACATTGCGCTTTTCATGGAATTCGTTGCGCTTTTTCCAAGAGACTGTTTTCTTCAGTAGTTCGACCTAGTTTGAATTTTTCACTTATGTAAATGATGTAATTGAGTAATCCTAGTGTAAATATGATGTACTAATAGGTGGTTAGTCTTTTTAAGTTGTTTTGATGTAAATTTGGCCTCATTTATGAGAGTGGTCAGAAGTCAAAGTTAATTAAAGAGGTTGTTTTTAACTTCCCTAGATAATAGGATTTGGTTAGAACACCTCATGGAGTGGTTCCTAGAGTCATGGATTCAACTCCTAAGAGTGGGGAGATGTTGTTTTGGTATTTATGTATTAGTTTCTCAGTCATAGAACAGGTTGTAATTGAGAGGAGAGAACTATTGTAGCTTGTACTTGGACATTTTAGGGAAATCAAAGGATACAATTCACAATTATTATCTATGAATTCATGTGCAGTAAGTTTGTGATGTTGTTTTTCATTTGTTATCACTTTATATGAAATATATTCATCTTCTATTTCCATTCATCAAATCCTCAATGGTTTTCCTTACAATTTATAAAGAGAATTCATTACATTAAGTTATGTTTTGATGGAAAATTATTATATGCTACTCTCTCTTTTGCTTAATGAATTCACGTTTCATGCTCATTAAGACCTTTATATGTCTTCTGAACACCATACTACATCGACAAACTTTAAGATCCATCACAAAAGTATTGATACCTTGCTCCTTCATACCTTTGGTGCTGTAACCATTTGATCCTCTAACCTAGCTACCTGGTTTTTCTCCCTTTTCCAGCAACAAAACCCTAAATTTTCCAAAACCCACCTGAGCCTAGCTATCTAGCCTAAAATCCTTTACATTCCAACCATCTCTTGATTGTGATTTCATAGAGAGAGCCCTCTCTAGTTTGGTAAGGCTAGCTACCAAACTGAAATCTTGGTATTTGGTTACCTCCATCGATCTCCTCCCAGCCTAGGAAATTTTGGAGGATAACACAATGTAAAATATAAAAGTGATGATGTGTTTTCCATCACCTATTAAGAAACAATGATGGTTTGGCCTTGCTTTGAAAACTGGGGTATTGTTTCCATTTTGATGTAAACTTGATGATAGAGTATGTGCTATAAGATTGTGGAAAGTATGGGATGCTTGGGTCATTAGTTACTCATGTAAATTAAACATGTAATTTGTAGAAGTGTACTACAGGTTTGCAGAGGATGCAAGTGTTGACTCATCGCTTATGGCTCCGAAGATCAAAGGTGAAGGAGAAGGGAGGGTGACCTATCAGGACACTTGTGGTGTAGATGATGTGCAAAGAAGTTGTAGATTATGTTCATGCTTTTGGAGGACAAAAATATAATTAGTGTGGAGGATTGATCCAGGGGGCTCTAGACACCCTTAGGAGTCCAAGAGGGCTCAGAACTGGTTAAAATTCAAGTTTGTCAAATTGCAACAAACCTAGAATTCGATCGAAGTGCTTGTTGCCTTGATTCTGATGGTGTGAACAAAACTAAAATCTGATCTCGTATGGAGGAGTTAGCGCTAGTCAAAATTTAGGGTTGACTTGGACAAGTGACAGACTAAAGAGGCATCGAATTGGACTCGGATGACGCCCAGAATTCAGCTCCCAAGTGGGAAAATTTGTGGGACGATTAATTTGTATAATATCCACAATATCAGAAACAATTAACATTATCTTATGGTGAAACAAATATATTAAAATGGGTGGCGGGACACCAACCCCGCCACCCCCAACAATCATATGACAAAATTATTTTACATGTGGGGTAGGTTGTTAGCCTCGCCATCCCCGCTCCACTCTATAACGGATATGTAATATGGGGGGTCAGAGTCCGGTTGACCAGGAGCCTTGCTCTATGGCTCACAACACCCATAAAAATTAACAACCTAGATCGACGGGGCTCGAACCCACCCGACCCACGTGGCTAGCCCCCACTGGGCGATCTCACAACCACCAAATGACGAATTCATAAGGGTTAGTCGCTGCGGATTATGTGAATGCGCCATCCAAAAAATAAAACTTATGTCATTACAAAATATGTCATGGTTGGGGTGTTGGCAGAATTTGAACCCTGACCACTTTGCCTCCATTTGTCTGCGTAAACCAATTCGCCATGGGTGGCGGCTTTGTAAAGTTCGCCACCCCGCCAATATAAAATTTGACCTTTAATGCAGTGGGGAGAGGAATGACACATTTTTCAATGAAATCAGAGGCAGAACCATGAACTTGGTGGAACCCTGACGCAGTTCTAGGAGGCATAATGATGGCACGTATTTCAAGACATAATATTCCTTGATCCTCGAAGATTCTCTGGGGGAGGTAAATTTTCATTTTGTTAGAATGATATGAAGTTTATAGTCATATTAACCAGAATTTCGTAGGGAATACGATGGTGAAATCAA
Organism: Pinus taeda; assembly: GCA_000404065.3. Taxonomy (NCBI): domain Eukaryota; kingdom Viridiplantae; phylum Streptophyta; class Pinopsida; order Pinales; family Pinaceae; genus Pinus; species Pinus taeda. The sequence continues at coordinate 315,303 of APFE031741149.1, read as the reverse complement.
AATCACCATCTGAGCAACATATTTGCAGATTCCCAGTAGAGAATAATCTTACAAAATCTTGAGGGAATCTTTTAGATTCCTTAGACGCTGAAATTTCCGAGAATCATAATGTAGCCAACTTTATACTCAAAAGTCTTAGAATTTTGCAAGGATCATGATGGCATGATCAGATTTGTGATCTGAGCAACAAATCGCTAGTTAGCCCAAAGGATAGAATCTTTAGAGAATCATGAGGAATCTAAAATATTCCTACAGGCCCAGATTTTGAGGGTGTCAGAATTCAACAAATGGATAGTTGATTTTACACTTCTCAACGATAGAAATTCATTGGTGTAGTCAGTGTTTGTAGCTAAGCCTTCCATTTTTTGGCAAACTTTAGAGGTGGAGGTACATGAATTAGTCATGTCATGTTTCCTTTCATAATTGTTGAGATGATGTATTATGTTTTGAGATCAGTGTTTGATGTTATGTCGTGGGATCAATTTTTCCACATTATGTGAGATGTATTTAGCTTTCCATGCCATGTATTGTTGTGGATATCCCTATGTAACTATGTCGAAGGGATGCTCATTGCCACATTGTGTGAGATCATTTTAGTTTGTCATGCTGAGAGGAAGCCTTCTTGAGTGAGAATTCTTGTAAGTGGAACGTCTCATGGAGAGACAAGCCACTCTTGTTTGAGGGCATTTGACCTTCCTATGACAAAGTTTTTTCCATGTACATCATCATCATTTCGAACATTATATGAAGCAACCAATACCACCTTGACACTAGGCTCGGGGACATTGTCCACATTGGATGAACTCCATTATCAAATATGTCGTGTTCATGATTTTCTGATTGTTGTCATGTTTCCTCTTGTTTAAGCATGCATATATGTTCTTTTATGCTCTTTAAAATGCAATTCTAACAACATCACAAAAGTAAAAGGTCTTGGTTGATTCCTAGAGCTGAAGGAACCCGAATCAGTTGTTGTCACAATATATTATAGTTGGTCCCTCTTTTTTTTTTGTAGATCACCCAGTACCTTTCATAAGCAAATTGCTTGACAAAATGTTTTTGTTGTTGCTACATACTTTGTCTTTTTCTTTATGAGATTGTTACAATGAGCTACATCTTGGATGCCCGTGAAATCACATCTAACCTAATATGAAAAACTTATTTTGAAGTACTCTTTTTATCATCCATGCTACCTACAAAGTTATTGTTAGTGTATCCAACTGAAAGATCACTATTAGTGCTAGAGTATAATATGATATATCCTATTGTTTGAACAATGTGTCTCAAATTTTCTTTTCTACTTGGCAATGCAAGTTTTTTGGAGAATTCGTGAACTTGGAAATCAAACTAACAACATACACAATGATAAATTTAGTGGCAGTAAGATACATAACACCACCAACCAATCTCTTGAATAGAAGTGCATCAACATTGGATCCTATATATGACTTGCTAAGCTTTATTTCTATTGCAATTGGATTTGGTGCTAGTTTACACTTCATAATCTTAAACCCCTTTAGCGCATGCATGGAATACCTTGTTTCAAACGAAAAAATACCCAAATTTAATTTAGCATTGAGAAATGGAAACACGAAATTCGAGTTTAACTTGTCCTTGAATTAAACTGAGAATTAAAATCAAATTCTATTCTCATAGCAACTTGAAAATAGTTAATTAAGTTTAATTAACTTAATTAGCTTAGGAATTTCGAGTTGGAAGTCTTTATGTAGTCATGTATATGTTCTCCCTAAATTTTAGGGGTCTAGGATGAGTTTATTTGAGTTGTAATTATACTAATTCAGTTTATGGAGTTATGGTCAGTTAAATTAGTTCTAACTGTTTGTGGAACTAATAGAGGACTAACTGTCAGTTGGTGCACTGGTGCATCCACAAGTGTTACTCCAGTTAACTGAAGATTCCCTCATGAGAAACTCATGCATGTCAGTTCAGAGAAAGACCCAGTTGAGACTAGATTGCAAGGACAATGTACTATCAGTTGTATGATTTATTGAGTTGTAAATATCATTCATGCAATCAAAGAAGGACCTAATTGAGGATTGCGCTATTTTGGAAGCATGAATTCTGTTTAAATATGGGCTACTCATCCTAGGAATTGTGCAAGGAAATAGGGGCTTGGCAGGTAGTGGAAATTGGCTAAGTGTTGGCTAAGAGCGAGCTTGTGAGGTACAAAGTTGAACATACTTATGGAGAATGGTTCTAGTGAGAACAATATTTGTATCTTCGCTCATATTTCTAATTTAATGCAATATAGATAGGTGGGGTTTTGAGCTGTGGATTTCCCTATGAAAATTTTTTGTGTTATGTGCCATTGATTTGTCTTCTTCTTGTTCATATTATTTTCATTAATCTATTGGCCTCCATTGGTTGAAAGTAGAAGTATATTGTTGTCTTGTGCTTTAGTAAATTGCACGATCTTATGAATATATAGGAAATTCTACATGGTATCAGAGCTAAATTCAATATACTAGAGGACATTTTGAAGTTTTTAGTTTTGGTTACAGGTGAAATTCAAATTTGTAATACATACTTTAGGATTAGTATATGGTGTTCTACGGTTTGTAGCTTGAGTATGCCTTAAAGGCAACTCAAATTATATATCCTAGAAGGACATAATGGAGATTGTGCTAGAGGAAAATGGCTTGAAGGAATTCATTGATCAAGTTATTCCTAAGCCAACAACATTGGATGCACATAATTTGGCTGAATGGAAGAAGTGTGTGGCGAAGACGAGGTGGATAATCCTTGAGGGAGTTCAAGACCACATTGTATCCAGTCTCCATGGAAAGGAAACTCCATATGCTATGTGGAAAAAATTGATGGACTTGTACCAGAACACCAGTGGCCAAAGGAAATTGGCTCTAAAGGATAAACTTCAAAAAATCAAAATAGAGAAAGGTGAGACTATTCCAAAATACTTGACCAAGTTCACTCAATGTCGTGATGAACTTGGAAGTGTTGGAGTCACAATTGCCGAGGATAATATGGTGAATCTTGCTCTTCTGGGACTCCCAAAGAGTTGGCATAGTTATTAGGACTTTGTCAATGGTCAAGAGAAGCTTCCATATTGGGAACGACTATGGTCGGATTTGATGCAGGAGGAGAGCATGAGGAAAATCAGGGATGACTCTTCATCAAAGGCTAATGATGAAGAGAAATGTTCCTTAGCGATTAAGGTGAAGAAGGGGAAAGGGAAAGCTTCCCATTCCAAATCAGATTCTTGCCATGCAGGCAAGTAGAAATACATGAAGAAAGTGAAATGATTTCATTGTCATGATCTGTGCCATTTTGCTACGAATTTTCCACTCAAGTAGTCCAAGAAGAAGTCCTCAGGGGGAGTGATGGTGAGGCTTTGGCCTCTCAATTTGAATTGGACTTTTCCCTAATTGCATGCATGGTGTCATCAATGATGGGAAGGGTATGGTAATTAGATAGTGGAGCTTCATTCCACATGATTGGAGACAAGGAGTTATTCAGTGACCTAGAGGAGAAAGATCTCCATATGTATATCGAGATGGGTGACGAAGAGAGGTATAGTGTACTGGATTGGGCACGGTTACTTTTTAGAGGGAGCATGGGGTTCCTCTCACCTTGAAGAATGTTATGTATGTGCCTGGGCTAAAGAAGAACTTGGTATCCATTGCCATGCTTGAGGATAGATGTTGTGATGTGATCCTCTCAAAAGGAAAGGCATTCCTTCGATACATAGCCACGGGTCACGTAAAGATGATAGGGATTCGGGTGAATAATCTATATAAGATGGAGTTAGAGGATTGTGCTGCATTGAGCATAAAAATAGAGATGGCGCAGAGCCGAGACTTTGGAAAGTTATGGCACAAGCGATTGGATCACTTGCATCATGTGGCTTTGAAGATCATGCAACAGATATCCATCAGTTTTCCCAAAGGTACACTAGAGAAAGTTGATACATGCAAGGGGTGTACTTTGGGTAAATACACCAAGCCATCATTTCATGAAAGAGACAATCAAGTAGAGGCTATTCTAGAGAGAGTCTATTCAAATGTGTGTATACCATTCTCAACAACATCCATGGCCAAACACATGTATTATGTTATATTTGTTGATGACTTTTCGCGTTAATGTTGGATATTTTTCATGCATAAGAAGGTTCAAACTTTCACATTTTTTTATGAGTTCAAAGCGTTAGTTGAGAAAGAGTTAGGAAATAAGGTTAAATATCTGTGGAGTGATAACAGTGGTGAGGATGTCTCAAACGAATTTAAGAACTTTTGTTCAGCGGAAGGGATTAAACAGGAGTTGATGACACCCCATAACCCTCAGCAGAATGGGGTGGTCAAGAGGAAGAACAAATCATAGTAGGGGAAGCGAGGGCAATGTTAAATGAAGGGTATCCCACTACACTTGTGGGCTGAGGCATGCAACACAATAGTGTATGTTCAGAAATGTAGCTTGCATCAGGTACTTGGGTTGAAGAAACTAGAGGAGGCTTATTTCGGTAAGAGGCTAGATGTTGGTCACTCCAATATTTTTGGGTCATCGGTATATTTCCATGTGACCAAAGATGCACGGAAGAAGCTTGAGCCAAAAATAGAGTTGGGGATATTTGTGGGGTACACGGACACACCTCACAACTATCAGGTGCACTTGCTGACCAATAGGACGACAATGGTTTGTAGGGATGTCAAATTTGATGAGGAGAAGGCCTTGCGAGTTTCCATTGAGATGGAGATTCATATACATGTGGTTGAGGAGATTTTAGCTCCTTAGGTTGAGGACCCTCAGATTGATGTGGAGTAGCCACACACAGAGGATTTAGAAGTGGAGACATCCACTTAGGCAGAGTCTTCGAGAGATGGGAGAAAGCACACCAAAGAGGCATATAGGTTGTTGTTGGATGCTTGAGAGAATGTGGGAGCACCCACATCACAATGCAGATAGAGGAGGTCACCTAACAGGTACATTGGATACATGGTTCTTATGAGTGGATGTGCCATGACAGAGCTATCTTCCCTTCAGGAAGTAGTGTAGCAGTTGGTTTGGGTTGATGCCATGGTGGAGGAGTATGACTTCATAGTTCATAACAATGTTTAGGATGTGGTCCTAAGACCGAAGGATAAATTCACAGTGATTTCCTATTAGCTTTACAAGGTAAAACAAGCTACATATGATAGAGTAGAGAAGCATAAGGCTATACTTGTGGCCTATGGCTTTTCATAGGTAGAGGGGATTGACTATGATGAGACCTTTTCTCCTGTTGCAAGGTACTCGTCGATCAGATATATATTGGCACTATCAACACAAATGGGGTGGAAGATACATCAAATGGATGTAAGGACAACCTTCCTTAATGGAAAAATTGAGGAAGAGGTGTACATAGAGTAGCCTAAAGGTTTTGAAACCTTCGACCATGAGTCACATGTGTGCCAGCTCAAGAGAGTGTTTTATGGGTTGAAGCAAGCACCTCGTGCTTAGTACACCAAGATAGACAACTACTTCACTTGGTTGGGCTTCACAAAGAGTGAAGTAGATGTGAACCTGTACCACATAATGGTGGAAGGTAAACTATTGATCATTGTACTTTATGTTAATGATCTCATAATGATAGGTGATGATCAGCTGATCAAATCTTGTAAGGAGGACCTTGCAAGAGAGTTTGAGATGAAGGACTTGGGGCTCACGTATTACTTTTTGGGCATGAAAGTATGGAAAGGTGATGGGGAATTTTTTGTGTCTCAAGGAAAGTATGCCAATGAGATACTCAGGTGGTTCCACATGGAGAGTTGTAAGACTATGGAGGCTCCTCTACCTGGTAACTGAAGGAAGGAGGATTCTACCTCAGGAGAGGTAGTGGAAGCTAATGTTTATAGGAATCTTGTGGGTTCACTCATGTACTTGGTGAATACACGATCAGATATGTGCTATGCAGTTAACTAGCTTAGTCAAGTGATGGTTAGGCCTACCAAGCTATATTGGAAAGCAACAAATCATGTGTTGAGATACCTCAGGGGCACGTTTCAGTATGGATTGTGGTGTAGATGGAGAGGGAGTGAAGCTTCAAGGCTTCACCAATGTAGATTAGACAGGGAGTGTATCCGATAGGAAGAGCACATTAAGAGGAATCTTTAGTATTGGGTCAGGGACAATTTCTTGGTATAGCAAGAAACATAGATCAACTGCACTCAGTTTAACAGAGGCAGAGTACGTGGCTGCGAGTCAGGCAGGATGTGAGTCCATCTGGATGAGGAAGATCTTGGTTGGTTTGTTTGGTCAATAGATGGATCCAACTATGATTTACTGTGATAATCAAAGTTGTATCAAACTCTCTGAAATCCAATTTTTCATGATCAGTCTAAGCACATTGATATCTGATATCATCATCTCAAAGATTGTGTATTGAGGAACATCATGTTGTTAGATTAGATTCCCACAAAGGAGAAAGATGCTGACATTTTGAAAAACACATTGTCAAGATGGAAATTCTAGTTTCATAGAGACAAGATTTGGGTAGCAGATAATCCCTTTTTTGTTGAGAGGGAGTGGTGAGAAATAGAAACAAGAAATTCTAGTTTAATTTGTCCTTGAATTAAACTGAGAATTAAAATCAAATTCTATTCTTATAGCAACTTGAAAATAGTTAATTAATTTTAATTAACTTAATTAGATTAGGAATTTATAGTTGGGAGATTTTTTGTAGTCATTTATATGTTCTCCCTAAATTTTAGGGGTCTAGGATGAGGTTATTTGAGTTGTAATTATGTTAACTTAGTTTACAAAGTTATGGTCACTTAAATTCATTCTAACTTTTTGTGGAACTAATAGAGGACTAAAATTCAATTGGTGCACTGGTACATCCACAAGTGTTACTCCAGTTAACTGAAGATTCCCTCATGAGAAACTCATGCGTGTCAGTTCAGAGAAATTCCCAGTTGAGACTACAGTGCGGGGACAATGTACTATCAATTGTATGATTTACTGAGTTGTAAATATCATTCATGCAATCAGAGAAGGACCTAATTTAGGATTGGCTAGTTTGGAAGCATGAATTCCCTTTAAATGCAGGCTATTCATCCTAGGAATTGTGCAAGGGAATAGGGGCTTGGAAGGCAATGGAAATTGACTAAGTGTTGGCTAAGAGTGGGCTTGTGAAGTAGAGAGTTGAGAATACTTGTGGGGAATTGTAGGCTAGTGAGAACAAGCTTTGTATCTTCACTCATATTTCTAATTTAATGTAATAAAGATATGCGTCATTTTGAGCTGTGACTTTCCCCAGGAAAAAATATAGTGTTATGTGCCATTGATTTGTCTTCTTCTTGTTCACATTGTTTTCATCGATCTATTGGCTTCCGCTAGTTGAAAGTAGAAGTAGATTCTTGTCCTTTGCTTTAGCAAATTGCATGAGATTATGAATATACAATAAATTCTACATTGAGTAACTTCAATACCAAGAAAGAATCTCATCAACCCCAACTTAATTATTTCAAAATATTTCTCCATAGCTGATTTAACTTGTATGTTAAGTAATTTCTTATGAAGATCTTATCATCAACATACAAACAAACAATTAGATTTTGACCTTGCTCATTCACCTTTGTAAACAGTGTAGGTCCATTGCCACTTGCTTAAGTCCCTTGAGAACTTTTTTCAACTTGTACACCTTATATTCACAACCCTTTTATATCTCATATCCTAGTGATTGCTCCACATATTCTTATTTTCCCAAAATTCCATTCATAAAGTTGACTTTAAGTCCATTTGGTAAATTTTCCACATATTCTAAGTTATTATGGCTATGATAACTCTAACTATATCAAATTTAATTGATGCAAATGCCTCACCATAATCCACTCTAGTCTACTATGCAAATCCTTTTACTACCATCTAACCTTGTACTTTTCTATTTCTCCTTTCCCATTGAGATTTGCTTTGTAAACTCATTTAACGGATAATTTATCTTCATGTAATTGTACTAGATTAAATGTATCAATCTTTTTCTATGGAATTAATCTCTTCATCAATTTCTTTGACCCAAATTTCATCTTTAATTTCTTACTCAAAACATGTTTGATAATTAAAAAATGTAAAATTTGAATTTGCATCTAAGTATTAATATATCTCTCTCAAAATTTTGATCTTTCTAGGCCTTAAGGAATCACATTCAGTACTTGATTTAGTAGTGTTATAGACATTTTCAGGCACTACAACCCCAATCATAAATGTCCATAAACTGAGGGCTCCTAAGTCCCTAAAAGTGTTGTTTCACTACCTAAAGGAACAAGGTTAGCTGATTATGTCATCTCCCAGAAGTTCTCCACTAAAAACTGCTCAGAAATGGTCAAAACTGGACCATACTGAATACCCAGTGCAGAGGGTGCGATGCATATCACCTTCCCAGTGTAAAGGGTGCGATGCATTCTGAATGGCTCCTCTGTAGGGTGCGATGGGCGAGAATGGACAAATGGCAGAGACAGTTTGCGAGGTGGAAGATCATGGAATCTTCCAGAAGCTTCCCCTCTCACACTTGCCTCTCTGTTTTTGACTAGGGATGAGTAAGAGATCATCAGTCTCCAAGTGGAATCAAGAACTATAAGAGAGAAGACACTAATCAAAACCCCAAAAGATGACTCACCTCCCTACAATTATCTATATATGGATCCCTCATCACAGAGATCCATAGGCTGGAATCTTGTATCTTGTAGAGAAGTGTTGTTGGTTTTCTGGTGAAACTTCATAGTGTTGGGTGATCTAAGCTTTACTTGAGGTGAAGAAGGGCTTTATTGCTAGAGGATGATTCTGCATCAGAACTATTGGTTGTAATCCTCTTGCTTTTCTTGATATTAATAAAGCTATTCAAGTTTTCCTCCATATTCTTGTATGTTTGATTATATATGCATTTGTATGGTTAACACATATCT
>APFE031741149.1:257362-295625 GCA_000404065.3 Pinus taeda | reverse complement strand
TATTCAAGTTTTCCTCCATATTCTTGTATGCTTGTTTATATATGCATTTGTATGGTTAACACATATCTGGTCCTATGTTATTTATGAATATAGATCTCTATTCTTCGATAGTAGTATGTTGCTTTGATTCCACAGGTGCTCTTTGAAGCTGGGAAGATGAAGAAGAAGCGGCAAAGACCTATCAGAAAGGAGAGGAATCAAACAAGGAAACCAAGCACAAGACTAAGGTTGGTGTCCTTTGTTCCACTCTTATCTATTTTCATAAAGGAAAGCGAAAGTAGAATTTACTTGTTTGTTTCTAAGATAGCTACCAGTCTTAGTGGGAATAGCAGCTTCGAGTGGACACTATTCCCAGTAACAAGTAGTAAAAGTACATTTAGTTGGAGTAGATTACTGACCTTCAATAGACTGTATTAGAATTATTGTTGGAGTATTCTTGATTGATGATTGGATTTGGAAATTTCTTGTGCACACTATTCCTTGGCATCATCTTCTACTTGAGGTACCATTTCCCTAACTATTATAGATATATTAATGCTTCCATCCCATGCTTCATTTTCTTTAAATTCAACATCTCTTCTAGCTATTAACTTCTTTTTTATTGGATTGCACAACTTGTATGTCTTGGAGTGATCACTATTACCAATAAAAATACACTTCTCACTTTTGTCATGCAACTTCTTTCTCAACTCTTTAGGCATATGAAGATATGCCACACAACCAAATACCATGAAGTGTGCTACATTGCAACTCATACCTATCCACGCTGTGAAAAATAGCAACAAGAAATTCCAATTTAATTTGTCCTTGAATTAAATTCTGAATTAAATTGAAATTCTATTCTCATAGGAACTTGTAATAGTTAACTAAGTTAATTTGACTTAGTTAGCTTAGGAAATTCAAGTTGGAATTCTATATAGAGTCATGTAGAGTGATTCCTAAATTTTAGGGGTCGAGGTTGAGTTATTTTGAGTTGTAATTAATTAACTTAGTATAATTGTGCTATAGTCAGTTAAACTAGTTCTAATTGTTGGAGGAACTACTAGGAGGTCCAGTAGTGGGGACGGGAATGAGTGCATCTTCACTTCCACACCAGTAAACTGAAGACTCACTCATAAATAACTCATGCATTTCATTTCAGAGGAAGACCTAGTTGAGTTTAGAGTTCAGGGGCAATGTATTATTAGTTGTATAATTTTTTGAGTTGTATAGATAGTGCACACAATAAATTGAGGGTCTATGGATGGATTGTATAGTCATGAGTGGAGACTTTCCCAATTCAATATGAGCTATTTCTCTCAGGAATTGTGCAAGGAAGTATGGGCTTGGTAGGAAACAAAATTGGCTAAGTGTTGGCTTGAGCTTGTTTGTGAAGCAGAGAGATATATAGTACTTGTGCAGAGATTGTTCGAGTTGAACATGCATTGTATTTTGTTCTCAGATATTCTTGTTAATGAAATATATATTGTCGAGGTTTTTAATAGTTTCTTTCCCCAGAGAAATATTGTGTTATTATGTGATTGATATTATTCCTTTTCTACTTATTGTTTTTATCGATCAATTTTGGTTTCCACATAAGCTGTTGAATCTACAATTGAAAATCTACATGGTATCAGAGCTGAAGATAATATAGAAGAGGAGAATTCAATTTTTTGGTGTAGGTGTGTTGGCTTGAGGGGACTTTACCCAGGTTCAACATTAATTAGCCAAAAAAATGCCTACAACACTATCCCTTTCAGAATCAGCCCGTAGAGCACGGACTGAAGCCTCACCCAAAGCAGTAGTATGGGGGGATGTTGGAACCAAGTTTTCGCACCCTGAGATGGTTGTAATGTCGTTTGTTTCCCTTTATTCCTGCTTTCACGTAGGTTGCCTCGCTCTAGGGCTTACAAGACAAGCCCTTTATTCTAACCTTTAATACCTCCACGAAAGGGTACGGTCGACCTTCGCGTAGCCCTAGCCTACTGCTCAGGTACTTTCATGTTGCTACGACAGTGAGCCATGTAGATTCCCCAATTAATCGATGTGACTTTCTTATCTTATCAAACAATTATAGTTAACACTACGTAAACAAATATTCATAATTGCGTTCAGTTATTCAATGTAATTGCATTCATTATCACATCACATAAGCATAATAGAGGAAATTCATATATAACATATCGAGATGCATCAACATAACACAGACACAGAAATTGTAGAATATCTCTCTTTATTAATATCTTCCGAGTGTTTACAAACTCTGTCGACCCTGCACACACAGATGCAGGGGTTCGCGCACTTAGTTGTGGACTTCTACCTTGGGCCTCTGCACACTCAGCTGCAGAACCTCTACGTATGCTACAACCCAAGACTTAGACTTCTTACTTCAAAGCTATGAATTTATTACATGTTGTGTCTCTAAAACTACTTAGAGCTTGGCTCTTTTTATAGAATCTCATGGTCCGTGAACCATGGGTAGATCTCTTACAACTGACTTTAGTTTACAAAAATAAGAGCGGACTACCCTTTATGACACATAATAACTTCGCGCTCCACGACCACAAAATGCAAAGCCTTTACAATTTTATTACAAAATTTGACTCAAACATGGGCTTTTAGCCCCAAAACTGCCCTGGGGGATCCCACTCCCAACAAGGTGAAATCAAATTTGCAATTCACACTTCAGAGTCAACAATAAGGATTTCTACGGTTTGAGACTTGAGTATTCCTTGGATGGTAGCTTGAATTACATAGCCTAGAAGGACAGGATGGAGGTAGCACTAGAAGAAAATGGCCTCAAGGAATTCATAGATCATGACATTCCTAAGCCTCCAGCATCTGATGCTAAAGATTTCACTAAATGGAGAAAGTGCGTGGAAAAAGCGAGAAGGATTATCCTAGAAGGATTTCGAGATCAGTCTCGAATCTCCATGGTAAGGAAACTCCATTTACAATGTGGAAGGAATTAACAAACCTGTTTTAAAATAGTAGTGACCATAGGAAGTTGGAACTGAAGGACAAATTCAGAAAGATTAAGATGGAGAAGGGTGACTCTATTTCGAAGTACTTGACCAAATTCACCCATTAATGTTGAGATGAGATTGGAAGTGTTAGTATTACTGTTGCCAAAGACGATATGGTGAGGATAACACTTCTAGGACTTCCCAAGAGCTGGCACAATTATTAGGACTCTGTCAATGGGAGGGAGAAGCTACCAGAGTGGGAGCGGTTGTGGTTTGACTTAGTACACGTAGAGATTTGGTGGAACACCAGAGACAGATCCTCATTAAAGCATGATGTTGAGGAAAATTATGCCTTAGCGGGTAAGGCAAAGAAAGGGAAGGGGGAGTCATCCCATTTTCTAAATCAGAGTCTTGTCAGGGTGGCAATAAGAAGGACATGTAGAAAGTCAAGTGCTTTCACTATCACTAGTTAGGACATTTTGACACAAAGTGTCTGCTCAATAAGGTTGGTAAGAAGCCTTGAGGAGGAGTGGAAGGTGAGGCTCTTGCTTCAAAATTTGAACTAGACTTTACCCTCATCACTTGTATGTGTCATCAATGATGGGTAGTGGATGGTACTTGGACAGTGGAGCTTCTTTCCACATGAACAATAACAAAGTGATCTTTAGTAACTTGTAGGAGAAGAATCTCCAGATGCATATCGAGATGGGTGATTATGGGAGGTATAACGCTACCGGGATAGGTACAATTACCTTTCAGAGGTATTTGGATTCTCCCCTCACTTTGCGAGAGGCTATGTATGTTCCTGGTTTGAAGAAGAACTTGGTATATGTTTTCATGTTGGAGGATAAAGGCTATGATGTGATATTTAGTAAGGGAAAGGTTTTCCTTCGTCACATAGCCACAGGATAGGTGAAGAGGATAGGGGTTTGAGTGAAGAATCTCTACAAGTTGGAGGTAGAAGATTGTGCTTCCTTGAGCATGAAAGAAGAGAAGATGCATAGCTGAGACATTGGTGAGTTGTGGAACATGATGTTAGGTAACCTGCACCATGGTGCGTTGAAGATCACAGAACAAATTTCTACATCTTCCCAAGGGTACACTTGAGCAGGTTAACACATGCAAAGGGTGTACATTGGGAAAGTACACCAAAGCCTCCTTTCATGACAGAGACAGTCAAGAACAAACAATCCTTAGTCGAGTTCACTTAGATGTGTGTGGACCGTTCTCGATAGCATCCATGGCCAAGCACAGGTGTTATGTGATATTTGTTGATGATTTTTCTCGTAAGTGTTGGATCTTTTTCATGGAGAAGAAAGATCTGAATTTTGAAACGTTTTGTGAATTTAATGCACTGATCGAGAAATATACTGACATGAAAGTTAAAGCTCTCAAGAGCGATAATGGTGGAGAGTATGTGTCAAATTTTAAATTTTTTTTTGCATCAAAAGACATTCGAAAAGATTTGATATCCCCTCATAACCCACAATAAAATGAGGTGGATGAAAGGAAGAACACAAGAATTTTAGGAGCGACATGGGCGATGTTGTATGATCAGGGACTACCACGACACTTGTGGGTTGAAGCATGCATCAAAGTTGTTTATTTGTAGAACAAAAGCCCTCATCAAATGCTTGGGATGAGTACGCCGGAAGAGGCCTTTTTAGGGAAGAAACCAGAAGTGGGACACTCCAGGATTTTTGATTCGTTAGTCCACTGCGATGTAACCAAAGATGCATGGAAGAAGCTTGAGCCAACATCATAGTTGGAGATATTTTTGGGGTACAATGATACACCTCACAACTATTGGGTGTGCCTGTCAACCAACAAGATGAAAATGGTTCGTAGAGATGTAAAATTCGATTAACAGAAGGCCATGATATGTTCCCTTGAGAGAGAGCTTCAGCTACATGTGGTTGAGGATATTTTAGCTCCTAAGGAGGAACCTTAGGATGATGTGGAACAACCACATGAAAAGGAGAAGGAGGTGGGGATTCCCACTATTACAAAGTCCTTTATATATGGGATAAAGCACACGAGAGAGGATGACAGGTTATTTCATGATGCTAGAGAGAATATGGGAGCACCCACATCATGGTGCAAGTAGAGGAGGTCATCGAAGAGATACATTGGCTAGATGGATCTGATGAGTGGATTTGTAGAGACTAACCCATCCTCTTTTGAGGAAGTAGTGCAACAACCAATTTTTGTTGATGTCATGGTTGAGGAGTATGACTCCATTGTTAAGAGATAAGTCAGTGGTGAGTTCCCATTGGATTTACAACCTAAAGAAAGCAGCAGATGGTAGTATGGAGAAGCACAAGGCCAAGTTTGTGGGTAGACGATTTTCACAAGTGGAGGGGATTGATTACTATGATAATTTTTCTCTTGTTGCAAGGTAGTCATCAATCAGATCCATTCTAGCACTATCAATTCAGATGGGATGGAAGATACATCAGATGGATGTAAAGACTGTTATAGATCTAACCCAGAAATATAGCTATGATACCACTTGTTGTAGCTCTGATACCACTTGTTATAGATCTAACCCAGAAATATATGAAATGATTCTTTATTGATAAAACCCTTATGGTAGGGCAACACCATACATTCACTCCTTAAGGAAGGAGGACACTCCACAAGCCATATTCTTGTACATACCATAATCCTTGACAATATTTCTTGACATCCTCCATGTGGAGTCTCTAGCCTCTATATAGGCCTCATACATGCAATACCATGGATCATTAACATGGTTCCCTCATACCATCCACTAATACCATGGGCCCATTACATTATTACTAACTACTTGTGGTCCCTTACATGATATGGGTTAACCACCTTATTTATTACTATGGCTCATCCCATTATTACATTTTTACCTTGGGTACCTCCCTTTGTACCCCATATTACCCCCCCTAGGTATATAACATTCCACCCCCTTTAGCATGTTTCGTCCCCGAAACATGGGAAGAACATAAATAATAAGATCCACTCAAAAGAGTAGTCCACTGATACCATGCACGCGCATCTATCCATTTAAGAGAAAGGTGAACCCTCGATCTCGCTGGTGCCTCGCTCGCTTTAGATGGAAGTTGACCGTGGTAGCTCTTCTGTGTTGATGTGTAGTAGGTGGATCGTCGCTCCTCGCTATCCGTCATACGGGGGTTGTTGTCCTTGTGGCTAATTGGTTGCCATCTTGTTGGTTGTTTTCTTGCGGGGTGATGTGGGTGATGATATGTTGAGGTTTTAACCCATGGTGTCTTTTTCTTTAATTCACCCTGCTGTGGTGCCTGTTGTGGTGTCTTCTTTTCCAATATGACTTCAACCACTGAACCCTCATCAGATGTGTTAGCACCTGTTACCTTTTCGGCTTCAGCCTCTGTTTGTGTTTGTTTGTCAACCATCAACTGCTCATCATCTGATATGTTAGTCCCTGGAACATCTTCTGCGTCAACCGCCGTTGAATCTACCTGTTTATTGATGGAAATATCCTGTAATGTAATTTTCTTCTTTTTATACCACAGCTTCAGGAATTTCTTCTGCACATTAATATTTATAGTACCCACTGATTGCATCCACGGGTATCCCAAAACAACATCCATATTATCTGTCTCTGAAGTATAAAAATCACCATGCAACACATACTTATCCATAGAAATATTCAAATCCTTATACACTTGGACATTCTCATCATCCACCTGTGTGTTTTCAATGTGTTTTGCGGGAACTTGCAATTTTTTTTGCCAAATTAACATTGATGAAATTATGTTTGCAACTAGGATTTATAGAAACAATGATCTTCTCTTTCTGAATCAATCCATGAACCTGCAATAAGGATATACCAGTAGGAAATAACCCCATATGTTTCTCCTTATCTTGTTTTCTAATATGAGACCATCGGTCTAAAAGGAATTTTTCAAATTCTTCATTAGGCAGGTTGTAACACTTCTTTTGGTTAAGTAATCCCCACCATGTGGCCGCCTCATCCTCAAAATTACGCACTACAAAAATTTTCCAATGATGTGCCCATAATGAATTTTGTGTTTTTATGTATTCTTCAATAGTAGGGCCATTATCTTTTCCTGTAAAACCTAGAACCGCCATGAAGAGGGTTTTGAAAAAATTCACTTACTTGGCAAAAATTTGAAATTGTCACAGTTTAGTTAATATTGCTTAGAATCCCTATTATGACCTATTTTTGGAAATGGAACAACCATTCTGCATCTGCCCATGTGATAGAAATTCTAATCCAGGCACTAAAATTTCAGATCTGTGCTGCAACTCTCCTGCCGTCACCAAAATTTCTGCAAAAAGAGTTGATTTTAAATAAGCTATATCTCCCTCATCCGGACTCCGATTCAACTGATTGTTTTTTTGAAATTGGCTATTTTTTCACATAGAATCAATATCTACAATTATATTTTGCAGATCTTGCACCAGGATGTCTAGATCTGCGCCGCAACTTGTTGCCCTGAAAAATTATCTGCAACCCCACTGATTTTTAAATCAGCGATATCTCCTTCATCCGGGCTCCAATTTGACTGATCTGTTTTTTGAAATTGGGTATTTTTTTCACATAGAATCTAGATCTGCAATTAGATTTTGCAGATCTTGCACCAAAATGTACAGATCTGATCTGCAAACTCGCCGCCCCCGAAATCCTGCAAAAACAAAAAAAAATTCTCCACTTTGGCCCAAGAAAGTGCTCTGATACCACTTGTTATAGATCTAACCCAGAAATATAGCTCTGATACCACTTTTTATAGCTCTGATACCACTTGTTATAGATCTAACCCAGAAATATATGAAATGATTCTTTATTGATCAAACCCTTATGGTAGGGCAACACCATACATTCACTCCTTAAGGAAGGAGAACACTCCACAAGCCATATGCTTGTACATACCATAATCCTTGACAATATTTCTTGACATCCTCCATGTGGAGTCTCTAGCCTCTATATAGGCCTCATACATGCAATACCATGAATCATTACCATGGTTCCCTCATACCATCCACTAATACCATGGGCCCATTACATTATTACTAACTACTTGTGGTCCCTTACATGATGTGGGTTAACCACCTTATTTATTACTATGGCCCATCCCATTATTACATTATTACTTGGGTACCTCCCTTTGTACCCCATATTACCCCCCCTAGGTATATAACAAAGACAACATTCCTCAACAATGTGATTGAGGAAGAGGTGTATTTCAGGAGCCTGAAGGATTTGATACCTTCAATAGAGAGTCACATGTGTGCCAACTGAAGCGAGCATTGTATGGACTGAAACAAGCACCTCTTTCTTGTTACACTAGGATCGATAACTATTTCATCGAGTTGGGCCTCACCAAAAGTGAAGTAGAAATTTTACCATATTATGGTTGAAGGTAAATTTTTTATTATTGTTTTATATGTCGACGATTTGATTCTAACATGTGATGATAATATGATGAAGTCTTGCAAAGAGAATCTTGCAAGAGAGTTTGGAATGAAGGACTTGGGGCTCATGCACTACTTTTTTGGTTATGGAAGTATGGCAAGGTGATGCAGAACATTTTGTCTCTCAGGGAAATTATGCCAACGAGATACTAAAAATGTTCCACATGGAGAGAAGTAAACCCATGGAGACTCTTCTAGTAGGTAACTAGAGGAAGGAGGATGCTACTTCTGGTCAAGTAGTGGAGGCTATTGTTTACAGGTAGGTTGTGGGCTCACTTATATATTTGGTGAACACACAATTGGACATGTTTTATGCAACTAACTAGATTAGTCAAGTGATGATTAAGCTAACCAAACTATATTGGAAGGAAGCCAAACATGTGTTGAGATATCTCAGAGGCACCACTCAGTATGGATTGTGTTACAGATGGAAAGAGGAGTGAAGCTTCAAGGCTTCACCGATGCAGATTGGGCAAGAATTCCATCTAAAAGGAAGAGAACATTAGGTGGGATCTTCAGTATTGGGTTAGCAAATGTTTCTTGGTACAACAGGAAATAGAGATCAGTTGCACTTAGTTCAACAGAAACAGAGTACATGGCTACTAGTCAAGCAGATTGTGAGGCTATTTGGGTGAGGAAGATTTTGGTCGGTTTTGGTTACCAGGGGTCCAACTGTGATTTATTATGATAATCAAAGTTGTATCAAACTCTCTGAAAATCCATTTTCCCATGATCATTCCAAGCATATTGATATCTGGTATCATTATCTTCGATATTTTGTGCAAACAAGAATTATTTTACTGCAGTACATTCCCACAGATGAGCAGGATGAAAATATTTTGACAAAGGATTTGTCATGATGAAAATACGAGTTTCACAAAGGTAGGATCAGGGTCACTAATAATCCCTTTCTTATTGAGTGGGAGTGTTAAAAATAGCAACAAGAAATTCCAATTTAATTTGTCCTTGAATTAAATTGTGAATTAAATCAAAATTCTATTCTCATAGCAACTTGTAATAGTTAAATAAGTTAATTTGAATTAGTTGGCTTAGGAAATTCAAGTTGGAAGCCTATCTAGAGTCATGTAGAGTGATTCCTAAATTTTAGGGGTTTGGGTTGAGTTCTTTTGAGTTGTAATTAATTAACTTAGTCTAACTGAGTTATAGTCATTTAAAATAGTTCTAATTGTTGGAGGAACTAGTAGGAGATCTAGTAGTGGGGACGGGCAAGAGTTCATCTTCACTCCCATACTAGTTAACTAAAGATTCACTCATAAATAAATCATGCATGTTAGTTCAGAGGAAGGCCCAGTTGAGTTTAGAGTTTAGGGACAATGTACTATCAGTTGTGTAATTTTTCAAGTTGTACAAATAGTGTGTGCAATCAGTTGAGGGCCTATGGATGGATTGTGCAATCATGAGTGGAGAATTTCCCAATTAACTATGGGTTAATTGTCTTAGGAATTATGCAAGGATGTAGGGGCTTGGTAGGCAACAGAATAGGCTAAGTGTTGTCTTGAGTTGGTTTGTGAAGTAGAGAGATAGATTGTACTTGTGCAAAGATTGTTCGGGTTGAAAAAGCATTGTATTTTCTTCTCAGATCTTTTGGTTAATGCAATATAGATAGTTGGGGTTTTTAGCAGTTTCTTTCCCCAGAGAAATATTGTGTTATGTGTGATTGATATTCCTCCTTTTCTTCTTATTGTTTTCATCGATTAATTTTTGGTTCCCGCTGAAGAGTAAAGTAGATTCGTGTCTTATGTTTTAGCATATCACATAAGTTGTTGAATCTACAAGTAAAAATCTACGCATGCATCTTATGGAACTTTGTTATTTACAAACTTAGTGGGAGATCTATTTAAAACATAAGCTAAGAAAGCTACTACTTCCCCCAAAAACTCATTTGATAAATGTTTTTCCTTCAACATATATATAACCATATTCGTGATGGGTCTATTATTCCTTTTAGGTACATTGTTTTGCTGTGGTGTGTACCTTGTTGTAAATTGTCTTTTAATCCCACGACAGTAAAAAAAGGTTATGAAAATATTTAAAATCATACTCACGTCCTCTTTTTTATCATAACACTCTGATCCAATGACCACTTTTCTTCTCTACCATTGCCTTGAATTATTGAAACTTGTTCAAAGTTTTAGACTTCTTTGTGAGAAAATACACCCCAATCATCTTGTTGTAATCATCTATGTAGCTTATGAAGTAGTAACTCCATCCAAGTGACTCTATTTTCATTAGACCACACAAATCTACACGAACTAGCTCCAAAGGTGTCTTTTCTCTATAAGACACTCCCTTAGGAAAATTGTCGCTATGTTTCTCTACTAGAATCCAATTCTCACATGAACTAGTTGTATCTTCAATGTGAAGCAACCGCTCAACCATATTTTATTGCTGCAATAATTTTTTGTAACCATATTACAAAACAAAATAAATGATAGATCAATGACTTGAAAATAATCGTCTTCAAGGGGCCACCCTCTTTTTACATCACATAAATCAACAATTCTTGGATGATACAAATGACAAGACCTCCTTGGTACATATAGGAGTCTAAAGGGTCACAATATAATCTGTAATCTATCTATTTTAATAAAAGAGTGAAAGTAGTAGGAAATCCTATTCTTTGTTATTGCGAGATCATTATTCTTGAAATTAGGCTTTAAAAACAAAGATGTTGTTTTCCAACTTCCATGTTTCATCCAACACACAAGAATTGAGAGAGATTAGTTTATGTTAATGAGAACATGTGCTTGGTGTGACCAAATTTAACGAGTGTAACATTTTCTCTGAGAAATAAAAGGATCCATCTTACTCAAGCAAAAGAATTACAACTCAATTTATATAAACAACATATAATTTACTCTAGTCTCAGATCTCGAAAACAAAGTACAAATCACTGAATACTTACTGACACTTATAAAGACTATGATGAACTTTCATTTGTTTTGGATAACATGGATTGACAATTTATAAACCTAAAATCAATGATTCTTCATAAGAAAACTTGAGCTAATCCATGGATGCTCATTAATATATCCACTTAGCCAACATAATCACTAACCTAAGTGGTCACTCTTACATGAACTTTTTTATAATGGTAATAAAAAAATCTCAGATATGAATTTAGTCAAAGTGTGCCCCTGAAACCGAATTATGAACTATTCATTTATGTTTTAATGATTTTGCGATTGCATGGTTCTACAACATATTTTTAACCTTTGCTTCAGGTACTTGTGTGATTACATCGTTCTACCATATATTTTTATCCTTTGCTTTGGGTACTTGTGAACAAACATCGTCTGTAAAGAAGCTTGAATGTTATTTGTACTAAGTTTGGTGATTTTCCCTGGAACCTTGGTCTTAACAAATCACAAGGACTTAAACAATCTCTTTTACACTAATTTTCTTAAAATACTATCCTATCTTCTATATGATATTTTCCACTAATAATTGATAGATAAGTAGAGGAGGAAACAACAAAATGATACAACCACATAATAGAGTTGTTTCTCTATGACTTGAATTGCTTCAATTGCTTGAAGCTACATGATTAAGTAGACTCAAAACCATCAAGAGATGATGTGCTAATGTTAGCTCACACATGCATGATTGACACTTCTTAAATTCAGATGCTTCAAACTGCCTAACTCTATAAGTTGACTGAAAGTAACTGGGAGAAATTATCTCCAAAACTCCCCCTTAATTACAATCGTTATGGCCTAAGTCTCAAGACCCAAGTTTTTTTTATGAAAATCAACATCTCTTGTCAATAAGTTTGTAAATATGTCAGCTAATTTTACTTTTGATTTACAAGATTCTAAATGGATTTATCCTTTGTTTACAAACTCTATAGTGAGAGATATCTTGGGTCAATATGTTTTTTTTTTTTTAAACATGCTTCTTTGACAAGGGTACTATTGAGATGTTGTCACTATAAATTGTATTTGGTCCCTCTTGTTTTCCTATAGATCGTCCAATACTTTTTGTAATGAAACTCTTTGACAAGCTGTTGTTCTTGCTGCTACATGCTCTACTTTTGTTGATGAGATTGTCACAATGGGTTGTTTCTTGAATTCCCATTAAATTACACTTGAACAATATGAAAAACATATCTTGAATTACTCTTCCTATCATTCATGATACCTGCAAAGTCATTTTTAGTGTATCCAATTAAAATATGATCATTATTGTTGGAGTATAATATGCCATATTTCATTGTTCAAAAACATACTTAAAAATTATTTTTCGTTTTTTTCAATGTGAGTCTTTTGGAAATTCCATGAACCTAGAAATCAAACTAGAAACACACATAATGTTTGGTCTAGTGATAGTAAGATGCATAAGACTACCAATTGATCTTTTGAAAACAATTGGATTTGTTGAAATTTGTAACTAGGTTCAATATTCATAAATGTATTTGATATGTAATTATCAAAAGAATGAAGAAAATATTTTTATCATTATTATTATGACTTATTAAAGCATGGGTTTCATGCTTGGATCATCATGTTCTAGGTCAAACTTCTCATTGAGCACTTCTAGGATTCATTACGAGTCATTGTATATTTAAAGAGACCCTTATTGGGCTTTCAGATCATGTAAAAAGAATTAGTTTTGAGTCAAAAATGAATTCATTCTCCTTGACACCAAGTCAACCTCAAGAAGATCAAGTTTGCCTCACGACAAGTAATCCAGCCTCATAGAAAGGCTATAAATACAAGGAGATCGAATTCATTTGGAGCATCTCATTCTTCTCTCACACATAGTTTAATATTTGAATCTGGAAGCTGGGAAGTGAGAAATTGTTTAAGGGCTGGAAAAGAAGCTGGAAAGGATTGCAAGTTTCTGGAGAAAGATAGAGGGCCTCAAGATCGAAATTTTGGGACAAGTCTCACTCAATTTTGAGGTGTATCAAGGGAGAAAGTCTTCCAAGTTTTGTTGAAGTTGTTGCTGCATCTACTGGGTCGAAGCTGCTACTAGGTTGAAGTTGTTGTTGATGCTTCCAGGTTGAAGTTGCTTTTGAAGGGTTGTCATTTTCAAGAAGAATTGAGGGTTGACTTGGTGTGGAGGGAACCTTTGTCACAGTCTAGAGTCTTGGATTATCTCTAGAATCTATTGAAGGAAGAATCATTGACTGGGTTTTCCCCTAGATAAGGGTTTTTCCCTTCCTGTTTGCCTACATCTGTTGACCTTGTGTTATTTGCTTGATAATTTCTTGATGAAATAAAAGATAAATAAGAAAATAAAGATAAAAGAATCACAAGTAATTATCTATATAAGAAAATCTTTCTTCCTTTATGATTTTCTAACACTCTATCAGAGCTAAGGTAAAGGAGGAAAAAGGAAGTCTTGAGTATCTACTAAAAGGAATATAAAGAATTTATCTAGGGATTATATAAGGAGCTATTATAAGAGAAGAAGCTCATAATCTTCAAGGACAATGTATAACACACTAAAGAGTGAGAACAAGTTTTAAGGAGCATCAAACTACAGATCTTGGAAGAAGAGGATTAATTTCATTCTTGAAAAGAACAAGGTCTTTGATGTGGTCAAACGGAAGGTGAAGAAACCTACAGAAGGATCCAGTGATGCAGACAAGGTGAAATATATGGAATTGGAAATATTGGCTATGAATCGGATGGTAGAAAGCAATATTATCCCATATATCTCCAATATAGAGGATGCTCAAGAAACGTATGAAGCATTGAAAAAATTATTCACTATCAAGAACATAGGTCAAGTAGCAAGCTTGAAGAATGAGTTGAGGACTAGAAAGATGTCTAAGGATGATACTGTGGCTTCCTTCTTTTTAACAATATAAAGGATCATAGATGAACTTCAAGCCATAGATGAAATAGTGCCAAAAAAGGTGCTAGTAATCACTGCACTATTGGGATTACCACCCACTTGGAGCTCTCAATAGTTGGAAAGAAGCTCCCACCTTTGAATAATTATGGAATTATTGCACCCAAGAAGAAATGAGCATTTCATTAGTATCCAACAATGTAGAAGGAAATGTATCAAATGTTTGCTACCTCTCACAAGAAAGGACATTACAAGAAGTCAAGAGGACCAAGAAAGAAGGTTGACATATCCAAAATAGAATTCTACCAATGCCACAAGATGGGCCACTATAGAAGTGACTACCTCGACAATGTGAAGAAGAAGAAGATAAACAGGGATCAAGCCAATGTAGTTGAAGAAGGATCTCCAAAGAAGACTAAGCTCGAAGAACTAGATTTAAGGGACTTACACTAGTAAGTCCTTTGATCTAAGATTTTATTATTTCTAGTTTTTGAAGGTTTAAAATTTTTGGAGTTTTTTTATTATTTGTTCTTAAGGTTATAGGTATCCCTTAAGCTTGGATGGAGGCCTCATCAACCTACAAAGATAATTACCCTATTACCATTCTCATTTTTGAGTTTCCTTTACTTATCTAATTTTTCTTGCATAAAATACTAATCACATTTCTCCTCTTATTTTTCTTGTTTAGGGAAACTTGTTGAAGATTCAAGAAGGCCTCTCAAAACAAAGCATTGAAAGTAAAAGTTTTGTTAAGAAACAAGAGGTATGTATCGAATTACAAGTTTTTCTTTCTCCATATTCATTCTTGATAAGCTATTACTAACATATTTATGTATAGCTTTCCTGAATCTTAAATATTCTCGATTGGGTAATTCATCATTAAGATAAATCTACCCTCCTCATATATTTGATTGTTCTTATGGAACCCTAGAAAGGTTCATTGTGAAAAACACTAACTTAAGGGTATGTCAATGATTATGTGAGAAACCCTAATTTTCTTTCGGTTATTGTTGAAAGAAGATGTATGATGTTTTGATGAAGTCTAAAGTAACTCAATAATTCTTTGATAATATCTTATTTGGGGTTTTGGTACGATTATCGAAACCCTAACTTATTAGGGTTGAATGGTAATATCTGAAATATTGAACGTTTGAAGTATTGATAATGTAACAACCCTGGTGAAAATTCCATGTAATAAAGGTTAAAAACAATAACCATGGTCGATGGGACACTTATTCCAAGTTGAATGTTGGGCAAGACATCCTAGGGGGTGTTCATTTTGGTTTTTTATAGCTGAGGAAATTGGCAAAGGCAATGACTAAGGCTTTGGAAAGGAATGAGGAATTTATGGGCATTTTATTTATGAAAATAAAGGGAATTAGGGGAAAAGGAAGGTGAAAGGCCACATGTTGCGTGTGAGGAGGAAATTGAAGGAAAATGATGGAAAATGAAGAAAATAGAGGCCTCATCCATAAAAAGGCTTCTGAGGATCAATTGGTAACCTTCTGTCACATTAGCTTTGGAGCTCTCTCAATATTCTCTCTCTCTCCTTCATACTCTTAGACACTTAAAGTTTTTTTGGAGCACTTTGGCATTGGAGCAAGAAAGGCAAAGAAGACAAGAGGAAGCAAAGATCAAAAAAGGAAAGGTAGGATCAAGCAGTTACAATAAGCTTCATTATAGGGATTGACTTGCATGTATATTTTCCTTGCTATATTTGGCATGCATGGGAGTCCATATGGTTCTCTTCTATCACGGCATGGGTTTTCCCAGGTGTGATAGTATTTTCAGCCTAGCCTTGTCATTTCCAGATAGCTTTTATGAGGTGGGTTATCATGTTTGGTTAATGTGGGATGGCTCGATTGGAATCAAAGTTGAGTACAATGGATCTACGAATTGATAAACATAAGGTCTAGTGGTCCCTGGACTATACTGTGGATCATGAAACCACTGGCCTAGTAACCCTTGAACGAGATTGTGGGTTGCAGTAAATACAGATTCTGTGCCTTAGTGGGCCTAGTAATCCTTCGTAGTGAATGGTGGGATATACGGTAAAGCTAAGAGGTGAATTTTCTCTCTGTTAGGCCTAGTGGTCACAGGATGGGATGCACAATAAATCCTAGTGAGTATATCTAGGTGTAGGGCCTGGTGATCCCTATATCAAATTGTTGATTGAGGTAAATCCTGAGAGACTAGGAGGCACTCAAATTCCTCGTTGTGTAGGTGGAGAAATCTAGTAGAAACCATGCTTGTTGGTGTTTTTGGTGTGCTCTATGAGTCCCACATTCATGCTTGGAATATGGCACAGGGGTGATTGACTAAAGGGAGACTTGGCTTAACCAATCTATGATCGGGTGGAACATGGTAGTCCCATCTCTGGTTGGTTCATTGCATTCACTAATGAGAAATCCATTCCCTTGATTTTCATTTGTAAATCTATTGATGTATATGAGGAATTTTATGGTTGATATGTTTATGATATTTTTGTTCGTATTATGCTGGTTATATGTATGTTTTATGATAACAAGTATGTATGTCTCTCAACATGTTTTTACTTGTACATGAATGTATAATGTGTCTACGACCTAATATATGATAATGCAACAAATTACATGAAGGAACAATGGTTCATAGTGATTCTAAAATAATTATGAGATCCCTACACTTAATTATGTTTTTCACACCTATAGGTTAGTACATGTTGATGATGTGTTTGACGAAATATTTTTCATGGCTAGTAGGGGTATGGTTATGGTCTTGTTCAACTTATTGATTTTGCATCATTGTTTCCTTGTAATTTTACTAGTTCTAAGCTACCACTCCATTCTAGGCAGTGACCTGGGCTCTAGGCCTAAAAAAGTGGCTTAAAGCCAGGGGTCACTGGCACAGAACTAGAAATTTTGGTCTCTGGTTGCTGGTAGGAAATCCTGTGAGAGGGAATTTGTGTTTTTGGTCAGTCCCTTGCCCATAACATTAGAGTGACTATGGCCTATGAGATCTAGAACACCAGTGGGAACCAAGGACAATATGTCTGAGCGGCTGACATGTCTCTTGGGGATTCTAAAGCTAATGTTGGATCACTATGTGTGATGTTTCTGTCAATTCCACTTCCTTAAGGTCACATAGGAGGTTGAATCTGATAATAATATCCTCTTGTCTCATGTTTACCTTGGTTGACATAGTTACTGGGGTAGATGTGGCGCTATAGAGTGTCAAATCCATGGTTCAACTTTCAGACTGGATGGGCAGCGTGTGTTGGTCATGCATGCATGTCAGTGGCGTTTTTATCTCTTACACTTGTATTTCATGTGCTTATTGCATATGCTTGATGATTAATTGTGCTCATAGTAATGTTTACATGGAGAATTTGATGTGATTTTGTAGAATGCATTTGTCATGAGTATGTGACTAGTTACATCTAGGTTATATGTCGCTTACATATTTATTTTATGTCTTCTACTCACATCTTGGTATGTTAGGTTAAATTTTTGAATATTTTGATTACATGTATGAGTCTTGTAGGTTGATTACAAGAATTGATCCCTTATGCTCGACTACATGTGTTTATGTGTATGTGTAGTTGGTTAGGCATTGATTATGCATATTGATGGTTGCATGTGACAATGTGTACAATGGAGTAATAGTTGTTGTCATGCATGAGGTCATAACATGCATTTTTTATATGGCCTTGCATTGATGACTAGATCATAACTAGAGTGATGCTTATGTGTCGATACATTTATTTGTGTATGTTTGTATGTTGTTACATTTATGTTATGCATGTTTCAAGCTGATTTGGTGATCTTGTAGACAAGGTATCCTCCCCTAGCTATACTAAGGTATATTGATTTATTTGGATTTGGTTTATCTGACATATTATGCATTACACAAGGAACCATCAAATGGCTAGCATGATGGTTGACTAAAAAGAATCTCCATCTGAAGAGTAGTATGGTTTTGGGAACCCTTCCAATTTGTCAATTACATTGAGAAGCTTAAAAGAAGAGATAAGGATTTGTAAGGAAGATAATGATAAGATCATACAAGAACAAGAGAAGCAAGCAAAGGTTAATGCAATAATTCATACTTTGTCAGACTTGCAATGACAACGGTCACTTTGGATCAACCATGGCAATGAGGATGGAATTAATGGGGAATATGACAGTAGGTCTCCTAGTAGACACAGGTCAGATAGATCGGAAATAGTGAGAAATGACAAGTTGTTGGACACTCTGGATAGGAGGGGTGATGAGTACAATCACTATTCTAGTTTTGGTTCTGATAGACATCATGATCATCAACGCTATCATCCTTATAGGAGGAATGGTAGGGGATACTTGCCACATGAATTCAAGAAAGCCAAACAACTTACTTTTGATGGGGATGTGAAGAAGTCAGAAAATGTAGAGGCTTGGATACTTGGGATGAACAAATTATTTGAGTTTCATGAGTACACAGATAACATGAAGGTTAGAATAACTATTGTAATCTTGAAAGGTAAAGAAGACATCTGCTGGGAAGATGTTAAGAAGGTCAGAGACATCAAGTCATATGACTTGATTTGGCGGGAGTTCAAGGGGGTATTCAGGAATAAGCACTTGTCACAAAGATACTACAATAGTAAGGCTAAAGAATTCTACGAGCTAAATATGGGATCAATGATAGATGAAGAGTATATATAACAATGTGGAAAGAATATAACACAACCCAACAATTCTGCAGCAAGGAATTTGAAGAATTCTGTAAGAAGTGTGGTATAGCATGGTAGAAGACTACTCCATATACACCTCAGCAAAATGGAGTCGCAGAAAGAATGAACAAGACGTTGATGGAAAGGGCAAGAAGCATGCTCAATGGTGCCGGGTTAGGACAGAATTCTGGGTAGAGGTGGTGGATACTGCATGTTACTTGGTCAACAGGTCACCTTCATCAGCGTTGGAGGATAAGACTCCACAAGAAGTATGGACTGGTAAGAAACCCTCTCTTTCACATCTGAGGGGATTTGGATGTGATGCATATGTACATGTTCCAAAGGAGAAACGAGCCAAGTTGGATAGTAAATCTGAAAAGTGCATTTTTATTGGGTATAAGGATGGTTTAAAGGGTTATAAGCTTTGGAAACCCAGTCACACGGAAGGTTGTGTACAGTCGAGATGTGGTGTTCAGAGAGGTGAAAGATGTTATCAAACATGAAGTCCAACCAAAGGAACCTGTGAAGATAGAGTTTGAACTAAAGGAGGAAGAATCAGACTTTGTAGCAGAGGAGGTATCAGAAGATGAAGAGCCACAAACTCGGGCTATGAGAAGATTAGTTCGAGAAAGAAGGCAGCCAGAAAGGTATAGTCCATCTGCTTTCTATTCAAATTTTTCTTTGTCTATTACTGATGATGATTCCAGAACTATGAAGGAAGCAATGGATTTAGAGGATGGAAAACTCTAGAAAGAGGCCATGGTTGATGAAATGGCATCTTTGCACAAAAATGAGGCTTGGGATCTGGTGGAATTTCCCGCTGGAAAGAAACCCATTGGCAGCAAATGGGTGTTCAAGAAGAAGACAAATGCAGAAGGGAAGGTGGAGAAATACAAAGCTCGGTTGGTAGCAAAAGGTTATTCCCAGGTGCCGGGAATTGATTTTGGTGATATTTTTTCTCCTGTTGCCAAGGTAACTTCTATGAGATTACTTTTATCTGTTGCTGCTGCTTTTGATTTTGAGGTAGAACAGATGGATGTGAAGACAACATTTCTTCACGGGGATTTGGAAGAGAAATCTACATGAAGCAACCTGAAGGCTTTGCAGTGAAGGGTAAGAAAGAACTGGTATACAAGTTAAAGAAGTCTCTGTATGGGTTAAAATAGTCACCAAGGATGTGGTATCAGAAATTTGATACATTTATACGGGGACTTGGCTTCACTAGAAGCAAAGCAGATCACTGTGTGTATTTTAAATTAATTGGTGACCGTGTTATTTATCTGGTCTTGTATGTGGATGATATGTTGCTGGTTGGACATGACAAAGTAATTATCCAGGATTTGAAGACCCAATTGTCCTCCAAATTCGACATGAAAGATCTCAGTGCTGCAAACTATATTTTGGGCATGGAAATTAAAAGAGATCGGACAAAGAGAAAGCTCTGGTTAACCAGAGGAAATATGTCGAGACAATACTGCAGAGGTTTAATATGCAGGATAGTAAACCGGTGAAGGTCCCTATTCCTGTAAGTGTGAGGTTATCTGCTGAACAGGGTCCCAAGACACAAGAAGAGGAAGAGGAAATGTCACGTGTTCCATATGCAAGTGCAGTCGATAGCTGATGATGCAATGGTATGTACTAGACCAGACATTTGCACATGTAGTGGGAGTATTGAGAAGGTTTATGTCAAAACCAGGGAAGGCAGCAATGGACAATAGTGAAGCGGGTTTTCAGGTATTTTCCTGGCACTAGTGATTATGGTTTGTGCTACCAAGGAAGACTAGGATTGGACAGAGTGTTGGATATTCGTGGCTTTGTTGATGCAGACTAGGCTGGAGATCTGGATCAGAGAAGATCTACAAGTGGGTAAGTGTTTAACCTATTTGGAGGTGCAGTCAGTTGGATGAGTAAGAAACAATCTGTAGTGGCACTATCAACTACAGAGGCAGATACATGGCAGCCACTCATGCAAGCAAGGAAGTAGTTTGGTTGTAGAGATTGTGTTCAAGTATGGGGTTAGTACAGGGAGCTATAAGATAGACTGTGACAGCCAAAGTGCAATTTTCTTGGCAAAGAACCCTGCTTATCATTCAAAGACAAAGCACATTGATGTTCAGTATCACTTTGTGAGGGATATGATAGAAGACAAAAAGGTGTTGCTGTAAAGGTGGACACTTTGAAGAATACTGCAGATGCATTGACAAAATCTGTGAGCTCTGAGAAGTTCTCTTGGTGTAGAGAAACAATGGGCGTTTCAGGGCTGAAAAAATGACTAAGCTCTCCTGTGGCCCCCTGTGGAAAGAAAACAACAAGTGGGAGATTGTTGGGTTGTGTTATATTCTTTCCACATTGTTAACAGGGGGTTTGAGGGGTACCCATAACCCCACTTTATGGGGTTCGGGGCAGCGCCCTGGAAAATTTTGGTCTTGGACCCTATGTTAGGTTGGGTGGACCCACCTATGGTTTTGTGCATGATTTTCACACATGTGTTTTGGATGCGATGGTTTTCGGTCCATGGTTTTGGACACGATGGTTTTCGGTCCATGGTATTGGATGCTTCGGCATGTATAAATATGTATTGTAACATTGAAAGGAACATAATGAAAAATCAAGCCGGTAGTCTCAGTTTTGGGATCCAGTGGGAAATCTCTATGTATATGTGTTTTATGTGTTATGCTCTTGCATTTTTATTTTTCCTGTGATTTAGAATTCCTATGTAGGGAATTTCTATACAGGGAGCTATAAAGGTATGTGTCGTATCTTACTAATGAGAAGGATATAGTTCAAGGATTTGTTAGTGGTTTTCCATTACAATTTAGAGATCAGATTGAGTATGGTGAGCCTTGGTCACTTGAGGAATTCATTGGGAACTTGAGGCATTTCTATGAACCATCAAAGGGTAAAAATGAATCTCATCATGGATGGAAGGGAAAAGACAAAGGTAGAGGTAAATGGTAGCCTAAAAGAACAAGGCCTGAACATGAAAATGGGAAAGAAAATGTGGCACCACAAAAGAGATTTAATGCACCTGGACAGGGGCATGGGTCACAACAGTAGCAACAACATAGAGGTGAGGGCACTAGTCGGTTGGAGTGTTGGACATGTGGTGAGTGTTAGCTCTACTATGCAACACTGACTTTATAAGTTCAGAAAGAAGCATGGTCTATTTGGTTGTGTCCAAAGGTGGCTTGCATCGGTCACTTTTCCCTTTCTTCCTTCACCCTGCTCACCTCTAAACCTTTCCTGATCCCTAAATAAACCTTCTAAAAGCCGACAAAGCCCCTTTTGGCCTCAGATCTAAGCACAAAGCCAAACCAACCATAAAACCATACCCATACGCCCTCATGCGCTCATAAACCCCTCATCGCTTTCCTACCATTGATCATTCCCCAACAATCTAACGGCCCACATCACACACGATAAAGGTGACCCATTCGACCATTTTCCACCGTCAGATCATCTCCGCTAGATTTGACGGTCTTTACATACATCGTGCAAGCAACTTGATCGAGTGATAGTGCACAATGATAGCGGTTTTTTTCTCTCATCTGCTGCTACGTGTCAATCATTGAGTGGAATCGCTTGGCCCCGGGCATTTACCACTTAGCGCCCGAAAGCGGTGCGATGAAAACCGTTACCGCTTGACCAAACCACCCTCACCCATTAATCACCCGTGCAACTCCATTGCCTGATGATCGTCCAATCTGTCCACTAAAAATCCAATGACCCTAACACACCCCGATCCCATCTCGGTCGATAGCCTTAGCTGAGCCGTTTCCACCGTCCATTTCCCCGATCTGACGGTCATCCTTATCTCTCATCCCAACTGTCCGTGTACCCATGCATCCCACGTCCTTGACCATTCTATTGCCCAAAGAAGGAGATAACCAGCTCTACCAGGATCAGTTACAGTAATATCCCCAACAACCACATTAAACAAAAAGAATGGCCAAAAGGAGAAAAAGACATAGCATGGCTCTGTAACAAAATTTATCAGTCAAGGACTTCACTGCTTCGAGCATTCCAACTACCTATAGTATAGCACAACAGTTGTACATATTAGATTTTCCCAGTGAACCAAGCAACCTCATCCAAAGAATCCATCAGACAACTAAATGCAGTTAGTGGTCAAATATGACCCCTCCATACCTAAACAACCAGGTGCCATTGTAATGTAAATTTAGAAATATCCATGAGCAAGATGTAATCAGGGTTGGAATTTGATGTAAGGTTCAACTTTTGGAGACTGTAGACATTTTGTCACTTGTAGCGTCTCATCTTCATTTTCAGCAAATACAAGCTTCTTTTTCTGTGAATGGCTCACTGTCCATTTTCCTCTGTTCTAAGCTTGTACCTAATATGCTGTGTTCTTGATCTCTTAATGTTTACCACTAGAAAAATGTCATCTTATCTCTGTGTTAGAATCTTAAATGCATCACTGAATAGGTTGCTCAGGTTTCTTTCTATCTAATGCAAGAGAGTTGTCATCCTATCTTTGCATTAATAGATTAGATTTGTAGGTTTCTTTACTAGTTGCAGCCGGCCATCACATGGTCTTGTGTATCTGCTGGTGTGGTTAGTATTCTGCATATTCAACTAATATCTAAAATTGCGATCATTGGTGGTCTAAAGCCTTTTAGTCTGAGGGTGTTCATGCATGTCTGGAGTGAAACAGAGTAGAAGTGGTTATTTGGCTTGAACCAAACCATCATGCCTTCCATTAAACCTTGCAACAATAGTTGAGTTTATATATTACCAGGCATCTCCAAGCTACAACCTAGGAGAGTTTCTTAGAATCCTAACATAATTGGCCCTGTTTCCGGGGAGAGGAGATTGAAGCTCAGCTTCCCTGGGAGAATGACACAGATCCAGCTTTGATGATAGACAAAATCTAGACACATTTTTGGTTGTAATAATCTATTTGGTGTCTCTACTAGAGGACTAACCTTTTGGTGACTCCACATCAGAGTTCTGGTTTAGTTTGTGAGACATATGCGGAGAAATCCTTAGAAATCACCAGCTGACCCAATAATTGACCCTGAGAAGATTGTCAAGTAGAGAAAGACATCACAAAAGCGATCATCAGGAGCAGGTAAGCCTAAACAATATTTTGTATCTCTGCCAGAAAGGCTTGTAATAGAGCATCTACATGTCGAAAATATAGCCTCTAGTATTATCAGTGAAGAAATACTCTCAGAGATCCGTAAAGCTCCTTGTTCAATAAGTTCCCCTTTGGATCTCAATCCAAAGGAAACCTCCCTTCCAGTCCATCATATTCCTTTAGCCCTGTCAGTCATTTCTCAACTCCCTACCTTTCAAAATGCCAGTACCCTTCCATCTACCCCAATCATGACAGGTTCACAAGCACCCACCAATATGGAACAAATCATAGTTGCTAGTTATGGACCCCTGGTCTTGCCTATTCCTTTGAATTCCATGCCTACAAGAGAATATCATAAATACATGCCTAAGTTCATGGGTACAGAGGGAGTAACAGTTGAAGAACACCTTGAGTCTTTTTATAGCTATGCTGGTAACCTAGATATTAGTGAAGATGATGTGTGGATGAGAGTATTTGTCCAAAGCCTTGATGGAGAGGCTAGAAAGCGGTTCAGAGAGTTGACCCCTAGGTCTACAGAAGACATTGAAGCATTAGATATGTGCTTTTAAAGCATTGGGGAGATAAGAAAGACATGCGATACTACCATACTGAGTTTGGAAACTTGAAAAGGGAAAATGGGGAGTCATTGTTTGATTTCAATAAAAGGTTTAACCGCATGTATAGCAAGATACTAGCTGAAGTGAAACCTACTCCCACCTCTGCCAAGATCACCTATGCCAATGCCTTTGATGCTGACTTCTGCCTGCTATTGAGAGAAAGAAGATGTGCTTCTCTGGCTAAAATGCAAGATGCAGCATTGGAGGTAGAATCCAATATCATGGCTGCAGAGAAACTCAAAGGACATGCTGATCGAAGGAGACAGAGGGGTGAAAATTCTTCATCTTCAGACCCCAAGATAGACAAAATGACCAAGACGATAGAGTCATTGGCCTCTGAAATCTCCAAGCTAAAGGTTGAGCAACATTCAGGGAAAGGATGGACTCCTAATACATTTGCTCCTAGAAACCCAAATCCATATAGAAGAGGAAATGATCAGACACAGATTTTGCAAAGAAACAAAGATGCAAATGAAGACCAAAGGGTGAAGACCCTTTTTCAGAATACAGTCATGGAGGAGGAGAAACTTGAAGAAGATGATGAGATCCATGGTATGGAATACAATGGTAGTGCCCATTTTTTAACCAAAGTTGCCTGTGAGAAGTCATTTTTCAATGGTCAGATCAGCCAAGAACGTGATGGTGAAGCTATTCTACCAACTGTCGATCATCATCAATATGATCTGAGATCTATGATGAATAATGTCAAAGAAGCTCTTGCTCATAAAGATGTTGTCCTTGTAGAACAACAAGATAATAAGCAGAAGCAACCAACAGTTGATCCCATCATCCTCAAAGTTCCAGCCATAGAGGTAAGAGGCCTTGAAAATTCCCCTTCTTCTTTTAGTTTTCAATTAGAAATTCAGAAGCCAAGAATACCCATGCCTTTGATTGAGCTAATGAAGAATGAGTCCCTCAAGAAATCTATCCTTGAGGATCTTGAGCCTAAAACCATCCAAGCTTCCACTGACTATGTGAATTTGCAAAATGATCAACCAGCTATTATTCTCAGCCCAATGATAAAAAATGTGAAGTTAGCTCCCCATCATCTTATGTTCCTCTGTCTGTTGAAGATAAAACCCCTCATAATTTCCCCCTAGGCACTGGAGCCAGCCATAATTCAATGCCTAAGGCTGACATGGATAAGCTCAGTCTTGATATTATGAAGCCTGCCCAGTTGGCCTCCACACAGCCTGAAAAGGCAGTTTGCCAGATCACAGAGGAAGAAGGCCCA
Source organism: Pinus taeda (assembly GCA_000404065.3). Classification (NCBI taxonomy): domain Eukaryota; kingdom Viridiplantae; phylum Streptophyta; class Pinopsida; order Pinales; family Pinaceae; genus Pinus; species Pinus taeda. Next base: position 269,764 of record APFE031741149.1, on the reverse strand, counting down.
TAGATTTGGGACACCTTCTTTGATGGGGCTTGTTCTAAGAAAGCTACAGGATCAAGTGAGGTCTTTATGTTCCCTATGCAAGAATATATTACTCATCATTTATATTAATTGTTCAGGCCACAAATGATAGAGCCGAGGACACAACAACCGTTATTATTCAGCAGGTGTACAAAAGCTTCCATGAAAAACATCAAAGGATGAGAGCATATAGAGAGGGGGTGAAATATAAACCATCTCTACCTGATAAGGTCAAATTCCCTAAACTTTTTGAGGTAGGTGATCAAATCGACAGGCTTTTGCAAGTCTTTGATAAATTAGCTGACATGAACATTGACCAAGAGAAAGAAACCTTTCATAGAAAGGTAAAAAGGGTCAATTCTCGGTATGGTGACTGTTTTCTCCAATGGGATGCACTGAAGGAAAGGCATGGATATCCTGGTAAATTTGATGCTCTATGGTAGGATCATTCGTCATCGCTCAGGTCTAGGGGAACAATACTTTCATGCTGCAAAGTTTGGAAGGAGAAATTGTTTTTGATGGCCCAGTAAATGGGAAGTTTTTGAAAGTTTATGTTAATTAAGGCCTTTAGGCCTCAACATTGTAAATATGTTCTTTTTACAAGTCTTAGTGTAGGCTTAATTATACTCCATGCCCAATGGAACACTAGGAAATATTGCTGATCTTGTTTTTGTATGAAAGGTTGTGGTCTATGGTTCTTGAAACCTCACAGGGAGGCTTTCATCCCCAGAAGGAGCCAATGTTAGCTTTGATATGAAGTGCTGACTTTATAAGGTCAGAAAGAAGCATGGTCTATTTGGTTGTGTCCAAAGGGGGCTTGCATCGGTCACTTTTCCATTTCTTCCTTCACCCTGCTCACCTCTAAACCTTTCCCGTTCCCTAAATAAACCTTCTAAAACCCAAAAAAGCCCCTTTTGGCCCCAGATCTGAGCACAAAGCCAAACCAACCATAAAACCCTACCCATACACCCTCATGCGCTCATAAAACCCTCATCACTTTCCCGTCGTTGATCATTCCCCAACAATCTAACAGCCCACATCACACCCGATAAAGGTGACCCACTCGACCATTTTCCATCGTTAGATCATCTCCACTAGATCTTACTGGGTTCGCATACATCATAGAGGCAACTTGATCGAGTGATAACACGTGATGAGAGCAGTTTTTCTCTCTCATCCGTTGCTACGTGTCAATCATTGAGTGGAATTGCTCGGCCCCGAGCATTTACCACTTAGCGCCCGAAAGCGGTGCGATGAAAACCGTTACCGCCCGACCAAACCGCCCTCGCCTGTTAATTTCCCGTGCAACTCCATTGCCCGATGACTGTTCAATCTGTCCATAGAAGATCCAACTGCCCTAACACAACCCACTCCCATCTTGGCCGATAGCCTCAGCTGAGCCATTTCCGCTGTCCATTTGCCCGATCCGATGGTCATCCTTCTCTCTCATCCCAACTGTCCATGTACCCATGCATCCCACGTCCTTGACCATTCTATTGCCCAAAGAAGGAGATGACCAACTCTGCCAGGATCGGTTACAGTAATATCCCCAACAACCACATTAAATAGAAAGCATGGCCAAAAGGAGAAAAGGACATAGCACGACTCTGTAACAGAATTTATTAGTCATGGACTTCACTGCTTCGAGCATTCCAACCACCTAAAGGACAACACAACAGTTGTACAAATCAGATTGGCCCAGTGAACCAAGCAACCTCGTCCAAAGACTCCATCAGACAACTAAATGCAGTTGGTGGTCAATTATGACCCCTCCATACCTAAACGGCCAGGTGCCATTGTAATGTAAATTTATAAATATCCAGGAGCAAGATGTAATCAGGGTTGGCATTTGATGTAAGGTTCAACTTGTGGAGACTATAGACATTTTGTCACTTGTAGTGTCTCATCTTCATTTTCAGCAAATACAAGCTTCTTTTGCTGTTAACGGCTCACTATCCATTTTCCTCTGTTTTAAGCTTGTACCTGATATGCTGTGTTCTTGATCTCTTGATGTTTAGCACTAGATAACTATCATCTTATCTCTATGTTAGAATCTTTAATGCATCACTGAATAGGTTGCTCAGATTTCTTTCTATCTAATGCGGGAGAGTTGTCATCGTGTCTTTGCATTAATATATTAGATTTGTAGATTTCTGTACTAGTTGCAGCCGGCCATCACATGGTCTTGTGTATCTGTTGGTGTGGTTAGTATTCTCCATATTCACCTAATATCTAAAACTGTGAGCATTGGTGGTCTAAAGCCTTGTAGTATGAGGGTGTTCATGCATGTTTGGAGTGAAACAGAGTAGAAGTGGTTATCTGGCTTGAACCAAACCATCATGCCTTCTATTAAACCTTGCAACAATAATTGAGTTTATATGTTACCAGGCATCTCCGAGCTACAACCTACGAGAGTTTCTTGGAATCCTAATAGTGAGAAGCACCTTAGGAGAGATTGTCTGCAACATCACAATGGGAGGTCTACGCTATATAGTGCATAGGAGGTGCAAACTATTAGGGATGTTGATTAGAGTATTCCACGTATCTATGCAGTAGTGGACAATAGTCAGGCATAACATCAGAAGTTTATCATTGAGATGGACGGTAAGCTTTGTGATCAAGTTATTTCTATTTTGATTGACCCTGGTTCTAATTATAGCTAGGTTAGGCCTGACTTGGTGGATAAGTGTGGCTTGAGTAAGGAATTGCATGCAAAGTCTTGGTTAGTATAGTTGGCTACAGGTATAAAGAAGTAAGTTCATAAGAGATTATGTATTTGATTTGAATGGTATGCCTACTGTAGCACATTTTAATGTATTACTATTGGGATCATATAATATGTTGATGGGCATGGATTAGTTGTATATTCATAGAACCAATGTAGACTTCTATGACAAAGCCGTTGAGTGTGTTGATGACAATGGGGAACCAAGAGTCTTTCAAGGTAAGAAGAAATCCACATCATTTCAGATGGTGACAGTTATGCAAGCAAAGCATAGCCACAGGAAAGAGCACAAGGTATTTGCAGTACACATTTCTAGTGATAAGGGTAAGGAGATTTGTTGAACAAATACCCGATTTTGTAGCAGTTTCAAGATGTATTTCCAGAGGACATTACAGAGTTTCCACCACATAGGGAGGTTGGATTTTCTATTGTGTTAGTGCCAGGGTCAGGTCAAACATCAAAAGAATCTTACAAGATGAGCACACCTGAGTTGGTTGAGTTAAAGTTATAGTTGAAGGAAATGTTTGACAAGGGATATAGTATGCCAAGTGTATCACCTTAGGGTGTACTGGTATTGTTTGTGAGGAAGAAATATGGTACTCTCAGATTATGCATTGACTATAGGTAGTTGAAAAAAGTGACTATCAAGAACATGTACCGTTTACTAAGGATTGGTTAATTGTTCGATCAGTTGAAGGGAGCAGTAGTGTTCTCAAAGATTGAATTGAGATCCAGATACCATCAAGTACACATAAAATAGGAGGACATTTACAAGACTGTGTTCAGGACTAGGTATGGACATTATGAGTTTTATGTTGTTCCATTTGGCTCAACTAATGCTCCAGCTACATTCATGTGTTTGATGAATAGCGTGTTGCATTCATATTTGGATAAGTTTATTATTGTATTCATTGATAATATACTGGTATATTCTAAAAATGAGGAAGAGCATACTGAGCATTTAGCAATATTGTTGAGGTTGTTGAGGGACCATCAATTGTATGCTAAGATCATCAAGTGTAGTTTCTTCCATAGTTGGGTACAATAATTGAGACATGTTGTCTCCAAGGAGGGAATTGCAGTAGCTCCAGAGAAGGTAAGGGCCATCATGGATTGGGTAGCTCCTAAGAGTGTGGATGAGGTGAGATATTTCATTGGTTTCGTAGGGTATTATAGGAGGTTCATCAGGAACTTCTCGCATATTTCTTATCATAGCACATGGTTGCAAAGGAAAGGTAAGAAGTTCAAATGGACAAAGGAGTGTGAGGTTAGCTTTGAGCAACTTAAGTAGTTGTTGACACATGCACCAATACTATAGATTACAAATCTAGAAAAAGAGTTTATGGTATTCACATATACTTGAAAGAAAGGGCTTGGTGGAGTCCTTATGTAGGATGGACAGGTGGTATGCTACGAGTCCCAGAAACTAAATGAACACGAGTAGAACTACTGACACATGATCTTGATTTAGCAAAAAATATACATGCATTGAAGATGTGGAAACATTATCTTCTTGGAAGGAGGTTCGTATTGATGAGTGATCATATTGGGTTTAGGTATTTGTTTGACCAACCAAATTTGAATGCCTAGCAGGCTAGATGGTTGGCCACAATCAATGAGTTTGATTTAGAGATCAGGTACATCAAAGGTAAAGACAACAGGGTGGTAGATGCTCTTAGAAGACAGGTACATCTACATCACTTGGTAGCTATGAGCTCCTATGAGACAAATTTACAACATAGGATCTTACAGGAAGGACAACAAGATGTCTAGTATATGGAGATGTGTATAGGTTATAGCAGGATGCTGGTACCGGTGCAGTTCTAGGTACATGCGTTAGTATAGGTACATGCATTGGTACATGTATAGGTAGTGTTAGTGGTACAGGTTCATGTGTGGGTGCACATGGTATGTATTATTGTCTTATAGTAGATAGATTGGTTAAGTTCTAAGATAGGATATATGTACCAGATAACAACGAGCTCAAGAAGGTGATATTGAGGGAGTTTCATGTGAAACCATATTTGAGTCACCCAAGTTATCAGAAGACACTCACATTGGTAAAGAAATTCTACTATTGGCCGAATTTGAAGAGGGATGTAGTAGAGTTTATGGCGAGGTGTTTTGACTGTGAGTGAGTGAAAGAAGAGTGTAAATATCCAGGTGGACTGCTACATCCGATCACGATTCCAGAGTGGAAATGGGAGGTAATTTCCATGTATTTCATTACAGGGTTGTTGAAGACAATGAAACAACATGATTCCCTCATGGTCCTTTTGGACAAGTTAACAAAGGTTGCAAACTTCATTCCAATGATGTATACATTCTCAGTTAGCGATGTGGCACATGTATTCATCACAGATGTGGTCAAGTTGCATGGTGTTTCAAAGAAGATTGTGTTAGAAAGGGATGTGAAGTTCACTTCGAAGTTTTGGAAGGTGTTATCTACAAGTTTGGGTATAACGTTTGCCTTCAACACAACTTATCCTTTCCAGGCATATCGACAAACAGAGAGGGTCAACACAATATTGGAGGACATGTTGAGGATGTATGTGATACATCAATAGTGGAGGTGCGAATAATATCTCCCTTTGGTAGAGTTCACATACAACAACGATTATCATGAGTCATTGATATATGAGTCCTTTTGAGGCATTATATAGGCAAAGTTGTAACACTTCTATCAGTTAGAGTGATCCTGTTAGGAGGGTATTAATCAGACCAGATATGTTGGTAGACATGGAACATGAAATGTAGGTGATCAAGAAGAATCTCAAGGAAACACAAGATAGGTAGAAGAGTTATGCAGAGAGAAATAGGTTGTTCAAGGAGTTCTAGGTTGGGGAACAGGTGTACTTGCACATCAAACCGAAGAAGAGCTCCTTGTGGTGTGGATCATGTGCCAAGTTGGCGCCACGGTTTTGTGGACACTCTAGTATCACTGATAGGATTGGGAAAGTAGACTATCAACTTGAACTACCTCCGACGGTAAAATTCCATGATGTTTTCCATGTATATTTGCTTAAGAAGTATGTTAAGGATGTTGATCATGTGATTGACTGGTTTTCATTGCAGGTGGAACTAGATCGATAATTTTAGATGTAGCCTCAGTGCATATTGTAGAAAAAGGTGTTCATGCTCCAAAATGAGCAATCGAGCAAGTTAAAGTGCAATGGATGCACTTTGGGCCTGATGAAGCTACATGGGAGATGGAAGATTAGATTCAGCCTATGTATCCTTCCTTGTTTTGCAGTTGGGGCAAAGCAACTTCGATATGGTAGTGTGGTATATGCTTTATGGTGGTTTGGTATATGCTTTATGTTGGTTCAGTATATTCTTTATGGTGGTTCGGTATATGATTTATGGTGGTTTAGTATATGCTTTATGGCGGTTTGGTATATGATGTTTGATATATGCTTATATAAGTATATGTTTTAATATATGTTTTGGTATATGATTGGTATATGTTTTTGGTATATATTTTGGTGATGTTGCTATATGTACATATGTGTATGGATGTAAATACCACCATGAGCTATGTTATAAAGCTCCACTATGCGGTATGGGTGTCATGTAATTATGGCTATGTTTTCATGTTACTCTGCTATCATGTGGTTATATTATCATGACGTTATGATATTATGTGGATTTGCACTCAACAGGATGATCATTATAAATATTGTAATGACCTATGTTATAAAGCTCCAGCATGCGATATGTTTTCATGATGTTTTGTTTTGAACAGATCTTTCATTGTAAATACTGCACCGAGCTGTGTTATAAATATGCATGAGTATTATGTCTTATTTCAGTAGGTTTCTCAGGTATATGTGTGATTAAGAATCGAGGACAGTGTGCCCCAAGGGGGAGGGTTTTGTAATAGCCCTGGTGAAAATTCCATGTAATAAAAGCTAAAAAAACAATAACTACAGTAAATGGGACACTTATTCCAAGCTGAATGTTAGACAAGATATCCTGGGGGTGTTCATTTTGGTTGTTTATGGCTAAGGAAATTGGAAAAGGAAATGGCTAAGGCTTTCGAAAGGCATGAGGCATTTCTTGGCATTTTATCTATGAAAATAAAGGAAATTAGGAGGAAAGGAAGGTGAAAGGTCACAAGTTGCATGTGAGGAGGAAATTAAAGGAAAATAAAGGAAAATGAAGAAAAGGGAGGCCTCATCCATAAAAAGGCTTTTGAGGATCAGTTGGTAACCTTTCCTCAGATTAGCTTTGGATCTCTCTCATTATTCTCTCTCTCTCTCTCTCACACTCTTAGACACTTAGAGTTTTCTTGGAGCACTTTGGCATTGGAGCAAGAAAGGAAAAGGAGGAAAGCAGAAGCGAAGATCAAGCAGGGAAAGGTAGGATCAAGCAGCTACAATAAGATTCATTGCAGGTATCGAATTGCATGTGTATTTTCCTTGATAGATTCTGCATGCATGGGATTGCATGTGGTTCTATTCTATCATGGCATTGGTTTTTCTAGGTGCAACAATATTTTGAGCCTAACCTTTCCATTTCTGGATAGCTTTGATGAGATGGTTTCTCATGTTCGGTTAATGTGGTTTGGTCGAATTGGATTCAAGGCTGAGTTTTGAATTGACAAACACAGGGTCTAGTGGTCCCTAAACAAGATTGTGGATCATGAAGCCATTGGCCTAGTAACCCCTAAACCGAAATGTGGGTTGCGGTAAAGAAAGATTTTGTGCCTTGATGGGCATAAATATCCTTTGCAGTGAATGGTGAAATGTACAGTAAAGCTAAGAGACAAATTTTCTCTCTGTTGGGCCTAGTGGTCCCAAGATGGGATGCAAGGTAAATCATGGAGAGTATTTATCGATGTAGGGTCCAGTGATCCCTGGATCTGACTATGGATTATGGTAAAGCCTGAGAGACTAGGAGGCACTCAAATTACTCAGGGTGTAGGTAGAGAACTCTGGTGGCATACATGTTTATTAGTATTTTTTGTGTTTTCTATGAGTCCCACATTCATGCTTGGAATATGATATGGGGATGATTGGTTGAAGAGAGACTTGGCTAAGCCAATCTATGGCCAGGTGGAACATGGTAGTCCCATCTTTGGTTGGTTCATTGCATTCATTAATGAGTAATCCATTCCCTTGATTTTCATGTGTAAATGTATTGATGCATATGAGGATTTTGATGGTTGATATGTTTATGATATTTATATTCCTATTATGTTGGTTATATGTATGGTTTATGATAGCAACTATGTATTTCTCTCAACATGTTTTTAATTGTACATGAATGGATAATGTGTATATCACCTAATAGATGATAATGCAGCAAATGACATGAGGGAAAAATGGTTCATAACGATTCTCAGATGAGTATGAGATCCCTACACTTAATTATGTTGTTTACACTTGTAGGTTACATGTTGATGATGTGTTTGACGAAATTCCTGTCATGGCTAGTAGGGGTTAGGTTATGGTCATTTTCAACTTATTCCTTTTACATCATTGTTTCCTAGTAATTTTACTAATTCTAAGGTATCACTCCATTTTGGGTACTGACCTAGGATCTAAGCCAGAAAAAGTGGCTTAAAACCTAGGGTTGCTAGCATAGAACTTGAAATTTTGGTCTTTGGTCACTAGAAGGCAAGCCTATGAGAGTGAATTTGGGTTTATAATTGCTCCCTTGCCTATAGCATGAGAGTGACTCTAACCTAAGAGATCAAGAATGCCAGTGCGACCCAGGGATAAACTGTTTGAGTGGTTAACGTGTCTCTTGGGGATTCTGAGTCTGATGTTGGATGACTCTGATTGATATTTCTATCGATTCCACTTCCTTAAGGTCACATAGGAGGTCAAATATGATAATAGTAGCCTCTCAACTCATGTTTACCACAGTTGGCATGGTTACTTGGGTAGATATGGTAGGATGATGTTACAGATAATTTAGGGTTTTCTATATTGTGTGTTGAAACCCTAGAACATTAGGGTTTGATAGAAAGTATGAGAAGACCCTTATAATCTCTTAAAATGATTTTCTTGAGATGTGTGTGTTTGTCTGATCAAACCCTAATCTAATCAAGTATGTTATATGTCTAACTCTTATTGATATTTATGTACTTGGGTTTGAATAACACATCTTGTGATATGCTTGGGCATGATGATGAAATCCTAGATATGTGAGTTGACCTAATTATTGATGGTCATGAGTCCTAGGGTTTGGAACTAAACCCTAATAGATGTTTGTTTCTCTATGATGATATTATTTGTGAATTATAGGGTTTTGGAGTTAAGCCTTAGTAGAAGTTCAAATCTCTAGTGAATGATGACAATATGATAATTTGATATTTGTGTAAGTTTGTTGAAATATGAGTTCTAATTATGATTGATCTTTGATTGTTTGAGAAACATCTAGGGTTTGCAACAAACTCTAGTGGAATACAGTCATGTTATTGAATAAGCTGTGATTGGTCTTGGTTGTTAAAAGCTCATATACGAGATCTACGATTTGTGTAAAACCATAGTGGAAAGTCTAACATATGAATTCTTAAAGTTGTTAGATACTTTGTATATCTATGTTTGTTTGTATTATTTCTAGGGTCTACAATATATTGTAGTAGGGTATGTCATACCTATGGAAAGGAACATTGAAACCCTAGATGTAATGAAAGTTGTTATGAAATAAGTAGTTTAGGATTTATGACAAAAACCCTAGCAAGAAGTTGAAGAGTATGTGTCTCTTGTTTGTAATTAAGTTTCGGCATCTTATATATAAAGTTGAATGCTTCCATAACTTTGATATGGTTAACTTCATGCTTCTATAGATTTGGTTGTACTTGCTATCTAAGTTGTGCAGGTACATGATCATCAAGATAGTGAAGATGTTCATAAAGAAAAGTTGATATGAATGATGTAAATGGTGATGGTAATGATAACTCTGATAAGAAAAATGGAAGCCATGAAATATTCTTTGATGTTTTAAATAAGAAGTAGAACTCCCTATGTTAAGAGGGAGGTTGAATCAAATCTCCCTTGGTTAAGAGGGAGCATGATTGAAATAAATATCCCTAGATTGAGAGGGAGCACAGATGAAAGGAATCTCCCTAGTTGAGAGAGAGGTCATATATGTAGAATTTTGTAGAATTTTTCCTACAAATCAGATAGCTTTGATACCATGTATAACTTTTTCTACAAATCAACTAGCTCTGATACCATGTAGAAATTTCCCACCTGTAGATCAACCTGGTAATGCAATGTACTAAAGCAAAACACTTGATCTACTTCTACAAACAATTTAGCGGAAGCTTAATCAACCATGAGCAACATCAATAAGAACACATATAACTGATATGGAGAAATTAAACACACATAACACATAATATATCACTAGGGAAATCACCAGCATAAAATCCCAACTTTGTATTATCAATAAAGTGGAGATCCTCAACAACATACAAAAAGAATCAGCTCAATAGCTATCTTGCTCTCTTTGTAATCATAAGATGAAGATCATAGACTACCTAGGCCTCAATATATAGGTCACAAGTCCTCTAATCTCCTATAATAGATCCTTCTCCATGCAAGGAATACTTACTAGAGATATCCAAGAATTTGATAGTACATTGTCCCTCATCTGATCTCAACTGGGTCTCTAACAGAACTGACATACAACAGTTATCCATGAGTGAATTCTCAGTTATCTAAAATAATAGTTGTCACATGCATGCAAGCATTAAAAAACTATATTTTATTATTTTAACAACTTGTTAAAATAATCTAACTGGACTTGAATAGTTAGAACTAAGTCAATTGATTCTCTCATTATAGAACTCATACTTATTCCCTCAATCAGTGGAGGAAAATAAGGATAAATTCCTCAATCAGTGGGACAACTCATGTGCATGCTCGCAAAGACTTCAAATTTGAATTTCCTTAACTAAGTAACTCAATTGAATTAATTAATTAATATTTCTAATTGCTGTTAAGACCAAAATTAATTTTACTTCCTACAGATAGATTAGGGATTGCTATAAATAGGAAGGGACCCAGAAATGCTATTTTTAGAACTTTCTATTTTTTAGAAGTTTCACCTCTCACCCAATGTGGCCAATGACCTCACTGGCCAAACTACTATTTTTGGCAGGTCTATTTTTAGCACATTCTAAATTTAACATTTCTTGTTGCACTTTTTTCAACAATATCATAGTCATGATGGACACCTTAATATAGGAAATTGGAGAATATATTTTTGAATGGTTTCTGAGTTAAGAAAATTTGAATCGATTTATGAAATATGTTGTTGTTATAACATCATTTATCACCCTTATATATTTGATGCTTTGATTCATGGTCTTGGGCAACCCTTTCTCTTCAGACTTGGTCCATTTACTAAAAAACATTCATTTTAAATTCCATACGCAACTCTGCCCTTTAAAATTCGTGTGCACACACTGGTCCAACTATACCCAACCCGCGTATATGATTTAAAATATTAAAAAAATATAAATTCCCTATTTTATGGGAGGGTTTTATGGGTTACACAAGAAGCCTACCTACAAGAGCCCTGGCCTAACTGTATCCCAACTGAAAAAATTAGTTTGTGGTGATATAATTACACCTCATGGGGAAGGCCCAAGGGGAGAGAAATATAGGATATTGATATTATATCCAATTGGTCCCTGATCAAGTCTGATTTATCCATGTGCCTCCTTGTTATGAAACTAGCTCAAGAAAAGATAGAAAAGATAGATCAACGCCTTATAATTCAGCCTCTTCGAGGGGGCATCCTCCTTTACATTACATAAATGAACAATTCTTGGATGATACAAATGAAAATACCTCCTTTCTATATATAGGAGTCTAAGGGGTCATAATATCATCAGAGCCGACATAACAATAATAATTTAAGGGCACAATAATACAATAGTGGGCTTCTATGAGGCACAATATTAACAATATGGGCACTACATGGGTACATCAATATAATAAGGGGGTTGTACTAATAACAATAAGGGGTTACACTAGTAGTATAGGGGCCTAACATGCCCTCTCCTTCAAAAAGTGTTGTCCTCAACGCTTGAGTAGTTCTTGATGCTTCTGTATAAAATTCTTGTCCTCCCATGTGGAATCTTCAGCGGGTAAGTTCTTCCACTTGATGAGATACTCTGAAATTGATCGATTTTTGTAGTTGTCGGGTTCTTGTTTCTGTGACTGCTCCAGGTTCCAATATGATTTTTCCTTCCTCTTCAATTTCTGGCAATATTGTTTGAATTAATTGGGATCTTTTGCAACTTTTGAATAAGTGGCCATACTTCTTCGTCCTTCTTCCATTCATCCTTGCTTCGTTTATCCAATCTGGTTGGATAATAGAAATAGCACAAAACAATGTTTCCACATCCTCATCCTTGAAGAGTCTTCCCATTCGGTAAGGTCGCCATTTTTTAAGTGCATGTAGTATTGCCAACATTTCCTTCTCATAAATAGCTTGCTTGAGATGTAGCAGTAAAAATACCCAATCACCTACATCAAAACATTTTTCACTATGATGTTGATCTACCTGTTTTTTCGTTTGATTTTGCACCGAAGTGGCGTTATCCTTTAAAAGTTGGAGAAATTGTTGTTGATGCTCGTTGTGATCTTTCACTGCTTGAACCTTTTTCTTCTTGATATTTCCTTCTATCTCTA
>APFE031741149.1:213759-257277 GCA_000404065.3 Pinus taeda | reverse complement strand
TTCCTCCGTGAAAATTGACCACGTAACAAGTCTTTTACGAGAACAAAGCCCTTTATACCATAAAAATTGATCCATTTCTAAATATGAAGATGCAATACATACCTTTTGTAACAGTTGTACACCATGTAGATCAAAATATTGCTCCATCTGACGTATCCAATTTACCGGATCCTTGCCATCAAACTTCCTCATCTTGCTTTTTCTTGATTTTAGGAGCATGATCTTGAAATGACTGTAACTCTGTACTTTTAGATCTTTAGGTTCTGAAATTGCGACCTGTAGTAGCCCTCTATGTCCTCTTTTCAATGGCACAAGTCTGACCCAAATTGGATTTTCCAAGGAAGAGTTATGTGAAATCTCCCACAGTGACTTGATTATAGACTAGTTCAGTAGAGCGAACTTGTACGACGTGCCACGAGTCACTATTTCTACCTTTGGAGCTGAAAAACACCTACAAGAAACTACAGTCCGTCCTCTTTCTGTAACTTCTGACGAAATTTCAATCTGATCCCCAGAGAGAAAATTATGATGATTTTCCGTAGGACACCTGTTTGGAATGTAATTCAGGAGTCTGCAAAAAGACCAACTTCCTCAGATCATATCTCCGCAAATATAGTGCGAAAAGCTCTGAAATTCGGACCCAAAGTTTAGCACGATTTCTTCTCAAATGGGTTTTTTCTGCGACTTCTGAAACATCACAGAAGAAACGTTATAGCGAAAATGCCACGATGACCTGTTTGGAGCAGCGAAACCCTAGAATCCACAACTCTGATACCAAATGTTATGAAACCAGCTCAAGAAAAGATAGAAAATATAGATCAATGCCTTATAATTCAGCCTCTTCGAGGGGGCATCCTCCTTTACATTACATAAATGAACAATTCTTGGATGATACAAATGAAAATACCTCCTTTCTATATATAGGAGTCTAAGGGGTCATAATGTAATCAGAGTCGACATAACAATAATAATGTAAGGGTACAATAATAACAATAGTGGGCTTCTATGGGGGCACAATAGTGACAATATGGGCACTACATGGGTACATCAATATAATAAGGGGGTTATACTAATAACAATAAGGGGTTACACTAGTAGTATAGGAGCCTAACACTCCTTCACTCCCAGTTGTAGGAAACCCTTGTTTCCTCATAGAGATGTCCATGTCCTTTATATGGCATTGACATGTATTTGAAAGAAGATTGTTGAGGCTTGGGATAGAGGGATCCGAAGGAAGGTTTCACTTGGAGCTATGGATGAAATAGTTTATATTATTCCACATTCTTTTGTAGTCATCAATAAAGAAGCTTTGTCTTGTTCTCGATGTTACGATCTTTATGCTTTAATTCATGTTATGATCTAATGATGTATGATTTCATGTTTTATATCTATATGCTTATATGCTCTAACATTTATATCTTGAATATGCTTTGAATTACTAATAGAATGTATGTTTTTCTTGAATGAGTTGCAGGTTTTGAAGCATTAGAGGAAGCAGAGGGTTTGGACCCTATGAGAACAACCTTAAACAAAGGACCTTAGGGTACTATCTCTTCTTACCACTTTAGTAGTTTAAGCATTAGGACTGCTTGTTTGCTTGCTTCTTGTTGGTGTATGAATTTCGATTTGTTAGGGTTCTCAACATAGACCCTAGGGTGTAATATTCCCGTAATAGAATTGGCAACTCCGCTAGGGAATACATATGGTATTTCCTAGTTTGGGTTGTTTCTCTCTTGATCTAGGCCTTCTTGTTTGGTTTCTTGTTTTTCCAGTATCTTTGACATGTCTGGAATCTGGGGAAAAAGTATGATCTTCTAGATCAGGCCTATTCCTTTATTGATTTTTTATACTCAAGTTTTAGTTTACACAGTCGTGTATACACGCGATTTTGTCCAAATAAACATGCATATATGCATGTTTCCTTGAGAACAGTCGTGTATACATGCGGGTCTATCAGTGCAAAGTCGTGTATGCTTGGTTTTGAATGAATTTTCAAATGCTGAGTCTAGTAAAGGGTTTTGCTTGATTTTTATTGCCTTTGTTTAATCATTGATTGTTTGGGAGAGTCTTGCTTCTTGCATATTTTTGGTTTCCTATCTCTCTTTGTAGAAAAAACTAGTAAACCTAGGGTTTGCTTTTTCGGTGAAGTGTTAGTTTTTGTGTTTCGGTTCAAGGCTTCTCAGTGAAGTTATTGGCTATTCTTCTGAGATTTTGGAAAAGAGAATTGGTCTCAATTCACTTATAACCCAACATTTACATTGCTTTGCCTTGCTTTCTTGAAAATTAACATTTTTGGTTTTTTCTTGGTTTTTGAGAAAGTTATTTTTGTAATCTTGGAAATTTTTCTTAGTCTTCTTGAAATATTTCTTGTTTGTTGGAGTTTTTATGTTGTTGTTCAAATCATTTTTTTTGGGTTTGTAGCCTCTTTTCACTTTCAGTCTTATCATGCTTATGATTCTTATGGTTTGTGAAGTTTGAAGTTGTTTATGCTTAAATTTGATCTTGAAGCCTTTAGTAGATTTTGTTTTCTCAAGAACTCTTTTTGTCCTTAAAAAGAAAAAAGATAAAAAAATATTTTGTTGCTTTTCTTTTTATTTTTTGTTTTGTTTTTGGTCTTATTATCTTTTAGAGAAAGTGTGAAGTATTTTCATTAGGTTGAATTTTCTTGATTTTGGGGAAAGGTTTGTGATTGAATTTGTTCTTCCTTTTGTCAAGTTTTGGCCTCTTGATCTCTTTGAGAAACATATTTTCTTGCTTTAAGAGTAATCCTTACAATCTTGCATTAAGAATTTTTAGTTTGCATTAGGATAGTTGCATTGTAAGAATTTTTAGTCTTTTTGTAGATTTTGAGTGTGTGAGCGTGTGTTTTGAAAAAGGAAAAATACAATTTTTCTTTCATAGTTTATTCATAGAACCTTGTATAAATCTCTTTAATCGAAAAAAAAAGAGTTGCATATGAATGTAGTCAAGTTTTCTATTGATTTATTTTTGCATCCATAACATCATAAAGTTTCACTTCCATTTTACCCTTGACTTCAGAAAAGCCACTAAAATCAAGTGCTAAAAATAAAATGAACTAGAATTTTTGATTTGTCATAGTTACACCAACTAGTCTAGGTCATTTAGAGCCTTGGAATAGGTGTGTGGATGGTTAACTCTCCAAGGCCACTTTGAATTCAAAGATAGAATTTGATTAAAAGAGTGAAATCCAGTGTTGTGAAGTTATCCGAGTAAGATATTCTCTTTTGGTAGTTGAGCACGATGGCAAGTGAAGGTAGGGAAGAGAGATACCCCTTCTCCTACTTGTTGGATCCTGACCAAAGGTTGTTCTACCTAGCTTCCGATACAAACTAGTGACCTTAGTTTCTTTTATCACTCAAAGTTTTCTTTGAAGTTATTGGAAGAAGGCATAAACCGAGGTAACCACAAACCAATCTTTTAAGTAGAGGTTCTATCCAACCTATGACTCAGAGAGGGATCTCTCTATATAATTTAACTTTGTTTTTATGGGATTTTAGGCTAGTTCTTAGTGCTCTTTGCGATTTTGGTTTTGGACTGAAAGTTGGGTGGTGGAATTCTTGGGGCAGATGGATAGAGCTAGGTCTTCAAGCCATTGGGCTATGGAGTCAACAAATGGATAGCATAACTGGACCATATCATGAAAGGGAATGTTTATAGGGCAAGCTAGCAAAGCAAAAGGTAAATCTGCAAGCCTAATGCATGAAGGAGTTCTAACCAGGGTGAAAGGGCACTTAAGTATCCTTGGACCGGGATCAGAAAGAGGAACAAGGGATAATCATGAACAAAGGGCAACTAAGAATCCTTTGCTATAGATCAAAAGAATTTACCTAAACTAAGGAGCAGTGAAGAATTCCTTCATTGACATGTGTGAAGAAAACATTTATAATCCATAACAATCAAGACAGAGTGCATTCAAGAAATTTCTGAAATATCATTCCGTGTTATAACATTTAGATTTAAGAGATACATAAAAGATTATAGAAATAACATAAGAAAACATAGCATTGAACATGAGAGAATACTTATTTGTAATTCACTTTACACAAGAATCTTGTAAAATATCTGAGCTTTATTCCTTGATCTAGCAAGCCAATCCAGTCATGGATACAATATAATTTTGATCTGAGATAAAAAGCCTATAAAAATGTCTTTGAATCCACACTACATACTTCGAAATGTGAAGTATTTATACAAAATAATTACAAAATATCTCAAAAAAACTTTGAGATTTAATCTAGGGAATATTAATATCTTCTTACATAAAGATAGAGACAGATGGTGAACTGTTTCATGCTATCCCTTTTATTGTGGTAGTGCTGGTTGTTGTAGTTTGAATTAGAGCCCTTTTAGCTAGCTAATATTTGTAGCTTATCCACGCTAGAATCTTCTTTACTTTTATCTTTCAACTGATACTCTTTGACATTGCTACTCTTTAACCTTTTTGTTTTGCTTTTACCTGTTTTAACTGGTTGATTTCATATTTATTGTGCAGTAACTTTCTTCTGTAAAATTATCACGGTAAATCTGTCATTTTTTCCCACCACTCATCATTAGCTAATTTAACATTTACCATCCTTCTGTAAATTTCATCTACCTTTGTATACTAGGCAAAATTTGGCTTTGTGAGGAACAATTGTTTTATCTCACGCTCTAAGAAAAACAAGTTCTCGAATGTGTCATATAACACTTTGCCTATTGGCATGGCTTTAATGGAGGATGAACTTGCTTTTTCCTTAGCCAGTTTTCTCAGTCTATCACCATAATCTAGCTGGGTCATGGGTTTGTCATTGATGACAATAGGACTGTGAAGACCCTTCTCCCTCAAAATATGAAACTTAGCCATGAACCTATCAAAGGCTACTTGCATGTTTTGGCACTTCTCTTCTAAATTAATCATAAGGTTTCTTTTGGAGAGAACCTTCCTGATTTCCAGGATAGCTTTAGTCCCATCTTCTATGTCAAGCTCATGGAGCTCATATCTGTTCTTGTTGTTCAGGAAGTTGATGAGTTGATTGGTATCCTCAGGCATATCACCCAAGTCTTCCTTTACCTTTTGGATAGCTTCAGCAACTATCTTCACTAATTCTGTTTCCTCAAATATAACTTGAATTGATGGCCAAATATCATTGACAGAGTCAACGATATTGGCCCAGAGCATCTCTTTTGCCTGTCCTAGTGGTTTCTGCAGTGTTAGATCTTTCTCCAGGACTTTGGTTTTCTCACCCATGCTTTGGGCCTTCTGCATTTCTTCTCTTTGCTGAATTTGGGCAAGTTTACAGCCAGTTTCAAAACTTACCACTTTCTCCCTTAACATTTTGAGCTTTGTTGCCTGGATTGACATCTCCTCCATGGATTTTACCAGCTTTGCTATTTTCTCAGTTGATGTACCTGCTGTTGTAGTGGACTCGATTGTAATTGGCAATGCTGTGGTAGGTGGATCTGTAGGTGCCAATGATGCTGCCATTGTGGAAGGAACTGTTGTTGACACTTTGGGGATGACAATTCTGTAAGTTGTGTCCAAGTCACTTTGCTTTGATTGAATTAAATTGTCCAACTCCTTCTCCGTCTCCTTGAGTTGATCATTTAGCTTCAGGACTAAGTCCATGACCTCTTCATGTCCTTATTGTTCCTCTAGGACTTCCTTTGTCTAAGGATGATGTAGCTGGAGTATGTTTAGCTACTTCTTGAGTGCAACAATATCATCATTTTTATTTTTTATTAGTTGTTTTGTGTCCTTTACATCTCTGAGATCGTGTACCAACTCTATTACTAAGTCCTCTAAGGACTTGATTCTAGTATCTTTGGCCTGTGAGGAGGACTTCTCCAATTGGAACTGTTCTGATATATTGCTAAGAGAGTGCTGCAGTTGGTGGGCAGCAATGGATTTCCTTGTTAAGGTGGAGTATATCATCTCCCCTATTTGCTTGTGTAGCTCAATCTGGTCAATGGGATGAATATCCATTTCCAATACTTCAAAATCCACCCTTTTAAAATCTGTTGTTGTCCTTGGCTGCTAAGTGGTTGGCTTGATGAAGGTCATCTGCATTTTCCCCTCTTTGACATCAAAGGCTAACATAAGCCTTGTTTGATTAGTAAGGGTCATCTTCAGATACTGTGCATAAGTTTGGGCTTTTAGCCTCTCATTTCTAGCCTTTATTTCATCGTATCTCTCCTTAATATCTTGGTCTTTATCTGTTGGCATTCTGAAAGAGGATACCTCAGCACTTTGTTACCTTGCCAACATTTGAGTCTGTGAGGTTGAAGGTTCTTGCATACTTCCTGATGGGGTGGTTGGTCTACTCCTGTCAACCTCTGTGTTGGTGACCTTAGCTATCTCTTCTGTATATTCGTGTTCAGAGATAGGATTCACTCTTTGTCTCTTAGTCTGGTTTGTCTCTATATAGGTTTGTGATGTTTCTCTTTCTGAAGCAGTGTCCCCTTCGTTATTTCTCTTGAGGCTTTTCTCGTCATTTAGAGGAGTCTGTAAGACTGGAGGGGTACTCATGGTGGCCTCTAGTCTATCTGTTCTCTCTGGTATGTCTGTTTGATCTGGTACCTCTAACAGGTCTGGTACTTCTGATTCTTCTAGCACCTGTGATTCTTCTGGTACCTACAGGAAAGAACCTTCATCAAGTTGTTTCTCTAGGTCAATGAGTTCATTCTCAATGCCTACTTTGGTGTTGTCCTGATCTAATAAGGTCCCTTCAATCCATTTTGATTGGTTTGCGAAGGCTTCAATTTCAGGAATGGGATGATGGATGAAAGGTCCTAGCTTGACCTTTTGTCTCTTTTTAGAGATAAACTCCAAAGGGTCATATCTCCAAACAAAACTTCTTTGGAACTTTGTGCTTTGTAATATCACATCAGCTTCATGACCTACTTCCCCTGAGTTGCATATAGCGGGGCCTAATTGGTCTTTTGTTTTGAAGTTGGCCTTCTTCTTGGCATTAACAAAATTTGTTTCATGTGCACTGATACTGCTTGTAATACTCTAAAGCAAATAACCTCATTGGGAGGTATTTGGGGAGCTTGTATGGTGGTAGCATGCATCCATACATCCTGATTTCTATATGGTTTTGGTACAAGTACCAATCACTTACCTTGGACTGTTTTGACAATTGTAGGATTCTCTTTATGTCTAAACTTATTCTTGGAGGAGGGCTTCCTATCAACATTGTCACAATTGGATACAAAAATAGGTCAATGAAGTCAGAATATGAATATGGGGAGTGATGTTTGTGTATCAATGGAGTCCAGAAAATTACTGATCTAGGGTGACCTTTTGTGTTAAGCTTCTGGAGAGTAAATGGGACTTTATTTGCTTGAAAATATAGTAAAAGGTGGTACAAGACAGAGGAGTATTTGAAGACTCACTCATTACTCATCCTAAGGAACAGTCGTGCATCCTATCGGCTATAAAATTGGCATAATCATAGATGATAGCAGGAGGCTATCCGGGAGTGAAGATGGACATGAAAGCCAAGATGATTTCATCCATACTCTCACTGGTGGTATAACCTAGGACACTAGATATCATTGTTACAATGTCTTGACCAAATGGGGAAAATATGGTAGCCACATATGGGGGAGGATCTCTTGGGATATTTGTTTCCTTTATGATGAAGGTTTGGAACATCTCAACAAGTTTTATAGTGGTAATATTGGGGAATTGGTCTAATACATTTCCAATTGAAAGAGGGGTTAGGTTTTGCCCTGATTGAAGTTGCAATATCTCATTAATAAATTTAGCAGTGATGGTGAAAAGTATGGTCTGGTTAGGGGACACCACTACTCTTTGACTAGGGATATAATTTGTAGGGCAGTGATGGATGATTTTTGGGAAAATGTGAACTTCAGGGAATTGGTGCTTGGGATTTTTGGATTCCCAAAGCCCAATTTTGTCAGCATGGCCCAAGTATTGGTCTCTATATTGGCAGTATAGTTTGAGTGGGGATTCTTGGACAAAGGTGTCCTTTATTTGAAAGTCCTTATTGGGCAGGGGGAGGTGGTCTAGGTCCAAATGAGGAGTGGAAATAGGTCTAACATCCATGGCAATTGGGGCGACCATTCTCAGTTCTAGTGGATTTGAGTATGGAGGAGGTGATTTTCAATCTTTTAAGGCAATGATGTTTTAGTACAGAGTAGGCTTTAGTTGATTAAGTTTCTTTAATTAATTTTTTACTTTAATTAAGAAAACACAGTAACTGGACCTGAAATTGATAGGGTTGACTAGTGAATTATGGCTTAAATACCTGGAATTGAGGAAAACTGGCTCTGAATAGGGTGACTGTCAACTGCGAATGGTCGAAAAGGCCCTGTGAAGGATGGAAAGAAAACTGGGTGCTCTGTGGCATATTTAGGGTGCAATTGGATGAAGGTTGGCAACTTCGATGTTTGTAGGTGTGTGCATGGAGGTTTACAATTGAAAAAACAATAAAAACAAATGATTTAGGGGTTTTCAGCTTTATGCACAAAAGTGAATTTTGGCGGGTACGGGTGAATAGTAGTCATTTTGTCATATAGCGGGGTGAACAATAACTGTTTTGTTGCATAGCGGGTGGGCGGTAAATGGTAATCATCGCACCACGTTTGGGTGCTCGGTGGTATTGGGGGGAGGCTGCCCAATTCCATATGTTGAACAACACATAACATCGGGGGCCCAACAGAAAACAACTTTCTCAGGCACGTATTGTTCGAACGTCGGGTTTGCTCGATATGGACAAGGGCTGTCAGATGTGAAGGAAGATGATCGCACAATGATCGGGTGGGGAAGTTGGATGAAGGCTAACGAGGGGGGCCTACGAGTGATTAAGTGTGGCGGTATTTGAGTTAATGACGGATTAAGGCGGGGTTAAGGCATCGGGGTAATTAGCAGAGGGACTAATTGGGTTTTTACCTAACTTAATCGTAGATCGATTAGCTAGTGGGGTTTTCATGATTTGGGTAAAAATTATAGTTTATATAATTAAAATGAGGGTAGGGTTAATTTATTTGTGGGAGTTAAATATATATGGGGAAATGGGTTTTTATCGGGATTTAATAAATAAAATTAGTAATTAATAAAATGAGTGGAAAGGGGCACAATACCCTAAGTAAATGTTTTTTGTGATTTTGAATGCT
The DNA here is from genome assembly GCA_000404065.3 of Pinus taeda. NCBI lineage: Eukaryota > Viridiplantae > Streptophyta > Pinopsida > Pinales > Pinaceae > Pinus > Pinus taeda. The sequence continues at coordinate 248,136 of APFE031741149.1, read as the reverse complement.
TTTCCAATATTAACATAAATACTTAGGATAAGGTGTTTTTGTGGATTTTTTGGAAAAAAGGGGGTTTTACATGGGGGTAATTGCTTTTCCTAGGTAAATAGTGTTTAACCTTAGAAGAAGGGGTTTTATTAGGGAAATGAGGGGTAGGGGAGAATGAACTGAAGGGGGGGGGGGGGGATGAATTTTTATGAGGGAGTTTTAGTACTTATTGCCTATAAGTCATTGAGCCGAGGTTTCGGTCCCTCCAAAAGTCAGAGAAATGTTATGAGCCTCTTTGACTTAGGGTTTTCAAGTACTTAGAACTTCATAATGGGAAATTAGTTAAGTAAAGGTGAAATGAACGAGGGAAATTAATTAATTGACTTTGACATACAATTTAATGCTTGATTGTCCATTCATCTATAGAACTTTATGATGGAAAAGTTGATAAACATGCTTTTTGTTATCAAACATCATGCTTCTGCAACATTTCTACTACCTACCCACTTACTCATCCTACCAGTTTTTGTTCACTTTATTAGGGTGCATTTGAGCTTGCAAACCCTTCTCAAATATTTTCCTTTTCTTTACAATAGTAAACTATCTAAATATAACCTTATTACATCCAAGGGCTAAGATGAAACAGTTGATCTCCTCTATTTTACTCTATCCAATCTAATTATCTGCCAATGTTACACTGTTTGGCTAGATTTTCATTCTCTAACTATAGACATAAAATTGAAAACATGAAATAGCCAAGTTTAAACATTTTGACTATCATGGATTGTGGCAAACATTACAAGCTGCACACAATCATTTATTAAGCATAAAAAGCAAAAATAGGAGTGGCATTTTGACTTGCTCACTTTCATGGTCTTTTTCATTTTTGTGGGGTTCATATTTTCACTTTTTTGGACCTTTTCTTATTCTTTAAGTCCTCTGATTTTTCTTTTAGGACATACCCTCTATACATTTTTTAATTCTTTCAATATGGAATTTTTTTTTAGGAAGAAAAGGTATGTACATATTACATGGTTTAATCTTAGTCATTCAAATTATGAATCCTATTGGTATAGGAACCTAATAGTGGCTCCACTTGGGGATGGCATTTCCTGGTGAAATGTCAAGATCTTTGTAGATCAGTAGCCTTTTGAATTGCTTGTGAAATCACCTTGCAACATTTTCCTTTATGCTTTTGCATTATTACTATTTATGATAGTAAAACTTTTAAAGCGTAGGGCCTTCTCTCTAGGCTTCAATTTCAAAAATCACCATCCAATCAACTCTATACTTTTGAAAGTAAAGTATGTACAAATGATAAGTGAAATTAGTATCTAGGTTCAATATAGTGTTTGAGCATCCGACCATTTACTGGTCCACCTTATGCTTCTGTGCCATCAATTTCTCTTAGGAAGTAAGCATTATTACCTTTGAAAGCATATATAACATATGGGCCTTTCCATAGGAAATAAAATTTCCCATGTTTACCCTTATCTTCTCTCCTTGAATCCCATTTTAGTACCTTGTCACCCAAGTAGAAATCATCTGCCTTAGTCCTTTTATCAAAAATATTCTTGATCCTGTCCTGCACAACTTGAGATCTGGTGTATACTTCTTCCCTGGTTTGCTAGAGATAAATGGCCTGGTTAATTCTTCTCTGGATATCATCTGGTTCAGATTACAGTTCTTGGAGCATTTTCATAACTGGTTCTCCCAAAGAGGATGGAAAAACAACTTCCATTCCATAAACTAATTGATAGGGAGATGTACCAATTGACTTCTTTGTGGTTAGCCTATCTACCCATAAGGCATTGACTAACTTCTTGTTCCATGTTTTCTTATTATCTTCCAGTAAATTTTTAATAATGTTAACCAAGACTTTATTTGAGGATTCTACCAGTCCATTTCCTTGAGGGTAGTAGGCTGTAGAATGACTGAGGGTGATGTGATACTTGCTGTAGAAATCTATCATTTTCCTCAATTTGAAAGTTGCTGCATTATGAGTGATGATCTTGGTAGGACACCCAAATCTGGACAGAATATTGGCTTCAAGGAAGTTTATGATTATAGAGTCAGTGGCTTGCCTTGAAGGTATGGCCTCTATCCATTTGGTAAAATAGTCTGTGGCAGTGAGGACCATTTGTGTTGGGCAGAGGAAGGGGGATGGATTTCACCAATGAAGTCTAAACACCATTGTTGAAAGTGTGATTCAACAAAGATTGGTTTTAGGGGAAAAGGTAGAAGCTTTATTTTTCCCTCGAAAATTTGACATTTATGATAGGAAGTGACATGTTTCTTTACATCAGAAAACAAAGTAGGCCAATAAAAACCAGCTCTAAGAATTTTGTCAGCAGTGGTTTTCCAGTAAAGATGTCCTCCACAGTCACCTGCATGAAATCTTGTAACACTTTGTTAGATTCTTCTTTCAATAAACAATTGAGAAGAATACCTTCATGATTCTTCCAAAACAAATAATTATCTACTATACAAAACTTTAAGAATTTCATCTTTAAAAACCTGCTTTTGGTCCTGGATAATTCAGGAGGAGCTTGTAAATTTAATAGAAAATATATGATATCAACATACCATGGTGATTCAATAAAGGCCTAGTTGATTGGTGGAGTCACCATCTCCTCTTCATTATCCATTTCTGCATTAAAATTTATATCTAAGGCCTGATAGTTCGATTCAGCCATGAGCTTGGCTAAACCTTGGCCTTTGATTAACTTTGTTTGTTTGATTTCTAGGTCATATTCTAGGATAGTAGCAATCCATTTCCCTATTTTTCCATCTAGATCTTGTTGAGTCAGGATGTCCTTGGCTACTGAATTAGGGACATAGGCTACTATATGAGAATATAAAATATAAACCCTGAAATCCTTGAAAGCTTTGACCAAAGCAAAAGCTTGTTTCTCCATTATGTTGTATTTTAAAGGGGCATCTCTCAGGGCTTTGCTAAAAAAGGCAGTAGGTTGTTCATAGCCCTGATCATTTTTCTGCAGTAAGAGTGCAACAATTGTATGTTCTGAAGCAAAGGAAAAAAGAATGAAATCCCTGTCAAATTATGGACTTATCAAAACTGGTGTTTTATTTAAGACTAGTTTTATGTCTTCAAAGGATTGCTTAGCCTCAATAGTCCGTTTTATGGTCGAACCTTTTTTCAACATATTATTCAGTGAGCTAATTAATTCTGCTAGATTAGAAATAAATCTCCTAAGAAAGTTGATTTTCCCTAAAAAGGCTTGTAATTCCCTAATGTTCCTATGACGTTGTATCTGTAAGATGGCTTTTATTCTTGCAGGATCTATTCGGATACCATCCTTTGAGATTACATTACCTAGTAGCTTTCCCTCTTCTAACCCAAATAAAGATTCCTTGGGGTTCAGAGAAATTCCATACTTCCTGCATTTAATGAAAACCTGCCTTAGATGATCTAAGTGTTGATTATCAGATTTTGAGAATACATTGATGTCATCTAAGTATATTACTAGGAATTCATGAATTTCCTTGGTAAAAGCTATGTCCATAGCCCTTTGGAAAGTGGCTCCTGCATTCTTTAATCTAAAAGGCATATTCACATACATGAATGTGCCCCAAGGAGTAGTAAAGGTAGTTTTGGCATGGTCATCTAGGTGAACTAAAATCTGATTGTAACCAGAAAACCCATCCAATAATGAGATTCTAGTTGATCCAACTACCCTTTGTAAGATGTGATCCATTTTAGGGAGAGGGTAATTGTATTTGAGTGAAACTTTATTAAGATTCCTGAGATCAACACAAAGTCTGATCTCACCAGTCTTCTTCCTTGTTGGTACTAAATTTGAAACCCAATTAGAGAATACGATTGGTGATATTATCTTGGCCTGATACATCCTTCGGATTTCCTTTTCAATAGAAGGTAATAGGGCATGATTAATCCTTTAGAGATTTTGTCTGAAAGGTTTCTAGTTTTCTTTTAAGGGGATTGTGTGTTGTATTATGCTAGTATCATAGGACTTGAGGTCCTCATAACTCCAAGCAAAAACATCTTTGAATTATTTTAATAATTCAATGTATTTCACTTTTTCATTTGGAGGTAATGACTTTAAAAGTTTGATTAATTTTGGATTTTCCTTAGTGCCTATATTACACACTATATCAAATTTTAAGGGTTCCATTTTTGGTTTTCTAGGAACATCATTTGAGTCAAACAAGTCTTCCAAAGGGGTTAATCCTTTGGGAAGAAAATTGTCTTTGAGATTAATGACTTCAGTGTCCTCGTCAATTATCTCATCAATCTCAATTTCCTTTAGGTTTTCTACATCTGATCTTGTGAATTTAGTGGGATGAAATCTATCTATATTTTCACTTCCTATTTCATTAATTTGTATTGCATTTTCAAAGTCAGAATCTAATGTTATATCAATATCTATATTACTATTTACAAATTCTTCCTCTAAGGTCAAAAAGCTATTTATTTGTTTGTCATCAGCAAATACTTTCCAGTTTTTCAAGTTATTTAGGATGGCAGGTCTATGCCTGACCTCAGTAGTATACTGATGGTTAGGTTGAAATGGTAACTTACAAGTGCTGGCAAACATCGCTAAGCTATGAGCCTGCATATTATGTTTCCTTGGAATGAATGCAAGCTTAGTTTCTAAGAAAGTATTCATTATTTCTACAATAGTACCTCTATAAAAAATTAATCTGGGGTCTTTGGTCCTATATACAACATTAATTTGTTTAATAACCAACTCAGAGTTTCCCATGACAGAAAATCTTTTGCCTCCTAAATTCCTAACTAGTTTATGACCTAATATTAGGGCTTCATATTCAGCCATGTTGTTAGTGCATTTGAAATTCAGTCTGTAAGCATGGCCTTCTGAGTGATCATTCTCCAAATTGTAAATCCATACTCCTTCTCCTACTGCTAACTTATTCACTGACCCATCAAATTCAAGATGCCAAAGTATATCATGTTCATAATTTTCACTATCTGGAGGAATGAAATTCTCTTTATTTGTTGAGTTTTGATTATCTAGATTATTGGAAAGCTCTTGAATTTGGACAGTTTCATTTGTAGTATTAACTGCAATTTATTTTGGTTCTGCTATAACACTGTTTGAAATAGAGTGTTGTGTTTGTTCAACATTATACAAAATAAAAGAATCAATATCTGAATGCATGGAGTAGAAAGGAAAATTTTGAGACTTATCCTGGCTACTCACTACGTACTTCATTAAAGTCTCTCTGTACATCTTTTTAGGTTGTCCAAAAACAAAGATAGTGGCATATGACATGTCAAGTTGTAAATACCCTTGGATTTTGGCTCCCCATGATCTAGACAATAACATACCATATTTGGGTGGGATGTCAACAACTACTATGTCCATGAGAATGCTTTTAGTAGGGTATTGTACTAAGGTGACACACAAGTCTTTGATTAACCGTAGACACTTCAATTGACTTGAGTCAAATGAGAAGAAGTCCTTGTAGGGCCTTGTAATGTCTAAGTTCAATTTTTCCATAACTGATTTGGGCATTAAATTGTGTGAGGCCCCGGAGTCAATCATCACATTGTGTAAGATTTTTCCATGAATGCTAAGGCTTATGTAGAAGGGTGGTACTCCTGCTTCTTGGGGTTTGTCATTAACATCAGGACCAAAGATAAGTTCAAGCTGATCATCAAATAAGTTGACAGAGTCTCCATTATCACTAATGTTTAAAGTTTGGTGTATTTGAGACTTATAGGTTTCACTCTTAATCAGTTCTGTCAAAGGAACTAAAATTTTTAGTTTAGCTACCTCTGCTCCCAAATTGAAAGGCAAAGGGGATTTTCATAGCAGGAGTTTGAGTAGGGTGTTCTTCTTTTTTTGTGTTTGGGATCTTTTCATGTGGTTTTTCTAATATAATGTCTGGAGATTTTTCCATTGTTTCCTGGGAGGGAATTGAAGACTGAAGTGGATGGTTGATCATTAGAGGGTTGATTGGGGGTTATATCTACAATGGTGGGGCTAGGAGGATTCTGATTTGGTCTAGAAAGGATTTGGAGAGTTTTGGTAACTGCGACTGCTTTTATCTTCTTTGGTTGATTTGGCATTGTTTTCTTGGTTTGGTCAGGAGTATCAATGTTCTTTTTACTCCTTAAGTTGTATTGTTTATGTACCCCAAAAATGGTAGAATCATACCCTTGTTTATAATCAAATGATTCTCCGAAATGGGTCCGCAACTATTGCAACATATGTAGTTCCTACTCATCTTGGGTCAATAAGATTGTATCCTCCTCATCCAATCCCATCAGGTTAATCTATGTGTCTTGTTTAGGGTCATCTGAATGAGATGTTTGAACATAGTTTTCTTGAAAGGGAGGCCTAATATTTTGATCAGGTCCATTCTTTCCAGTGTTTTGATTTTGGTTCTTTCTAAAGTTCGGATTTCTAACTAGAGGTGCCTGTTGATTATCCCATTAAGGCTTCCTCTCCATATTTTCCATCCTGTCCATAAGTTTCTCCATACTCTTGGCCAGAACATCTATTTTAAGGTCAAAGGGTGAGGCTTCATCTTTTGTAGGCCCTCTTCTTTCATTCCTAACCTTGGCTATTTTTGCTAACAAGTTGGCCTCTACACTAACAACTACACTCTACTTGTCTTCTAAAGTCGGGGGATTTCTCTCTCTAAGTTGAAAAGCCATGTCAGTATTACACCCATCAGGAAATTTAATCAAGGCTAAGTCAGGAGGGGGTCGAAGATTAACAGGTATTGCATTGTATATATTATTAAATCTGGTGCAATAATCCTGGACTGTTTCATTAGGTCCTCTTTTAATGTTTTCGTACTCTGAAAGGATCAACAAAGGGTTCTTTTTCTTTTCCCATCTATTTAAAAATTGCTGATAAAATACATCTAAACTATCTATTCTATTAGCAGGTAACGCTCTGAACCATTTCCTAACATCACCAGCGAGAGTCTGAGAAAAATGTCACATTTGAACATCTGCAATATCAATCTCATGCAACTCAAAGTAGTCTGTCATTTTGTTTACAAGATGTTGTGCGGTATAAGGTCCCATGCCATCAAATTGGACAATGTTTCTTTGGTAGTCTTGTGGCATGGCGCCAAGTGTGGTAGGTAACAGAAGGGGGGCATTTTTTTTTTCCATGCTCTAAGTTGGGCTGGGCTAGGATGTGGGGTTGAGGTACTACGGGATGATACTATAGTGGATGGAGAACTAGGAGCAGTAGGTGATTGATTAGTAATGGTAGGTTGATAAAGAGGTGAAGGTATAAATGGAGGTGGGGAATGAATTTCAGAGGTGGAAGGGAATAATGGTGAACTAAGAGTAGTAGATACTGGTTCAGAGAGCTCAGGGACCTTAGCAGTAGTGAGGGATGACTGTGGGGAATTAAGAATATATTCATCAATTGATTGGTTTGCCTTTTGAATTTTGAGATCTACAATAAACTTTGGATCTAGAACTATGTTGTCAAGTGCAATTTCAGACCTAGTTCTAAATAGTGAAAGGTCAAATGGCACATCAAAGGGAAGGTATTCTAAAAACAACCACTCTTCAGGGCATGAATCTGCTTTGATTGAAGGTGTTGGATTGACTGAGCTTTATTCTCTTTTGGGTCTTCTAGAAATCAGGTTGGGATTATCAAATACTAGGGCAAGATTTGGATCTGGATTGGCCTTAGTATAGTGAGTTCTCCTTGAAGCCAAAATTTCAAGATTTTCTAATTATTTTCTTTTTATAAAATTTTGTGAATAACTTCAAATAAATCCTTTAGGAGGTTTGAAATAAAGATTTACAAATTTCTCAAAGGTTTATTAAAACTAAGGACTGGACTCCCCAGTATGGTCGCCACTATGTTATCACTCAGAGTTTTTTTGAAGTTATTGGAAGAAGGCATAAACCAAGGTAACCACAAACCAATCTTTTAAGTATAGGTTCTAGCCAACCTATGACTTAGAGAGGGCTCTCTCTATATAATTTAACTTTGTTTTTATGGGATTTTAGGCTAGTTCTTAGCACTCTTTGAGGTTTTGGTTTTGGACTGAAAGTTGGGTGGTGGAATTCTAAGGGTAGATGGATAGAGCTAGGTCTTCAAGCCATTAGGCTATGGAGTCAACAAATGGATAACATAACTGGACCAAATCATTAAAGGGAATGTTTAAGGGTAAGCTAGCAAAGAAAAAGGCAAACCTGCAGGCCTAATGGGTGAAGGAGTTCAAACCAGGGTGAAAGGGCACTTAAGAATCCTTGGACCAGGGTCAGAATGAGGAGCAAGGGATAATCATGAACAAAGGGAAATTAAGAATCCTTTTCTATAGATCACAAGAAGTTACCTAAACTAAGGAGCAGTGAAGAATTCCTTAATTGACATGTGTGAAGAAAACATTAATAATGCATAACAGTCAAGACAAAGTGCATTCAAGCAGAAATATCATTCCATGTTATAACATTTAGATTTAAGAGATACATAAAAGATTATGGAAATAACATAAGAAAACACAACATTGAACATGAGAGATTACTTATTTGTAATTCTCTTTACACAAGAATCCTGTAAAATATTTGAGCTTTATTCCTTGATCCATCAAGCCAATCTTGTCATTGATACAATAGAATTTTGATTTGAGAGAAAAAGTCTATAAAAATGTCTTTGAATCCACACTACATACTTTGAAATGTGAAGTATTTATACAAAAATAGTTACAAAATATCTCAAAACAACTTTGAGATTTAATCTAGGGAATATTATTATCTTCTTGCATGAAGATAGAGACAGATGGTGAATTGTTTCATGTTGTCCCTTTTATTATGGTAGTGCTAGCTGTTGCAGTTTGAATTGGAGCCCTTTAAGCTAGCTGATATTTGTAGCTTGTTTACGCTTAAATCTTCTTTACTTTTATCTTTCAACTGATACTCTTTGACCCTGCTACTCTTTGATCTTGTTGTTCTGCTTTTACTTGTTTTAACTGGCTGATTTCATCTTTATTGTGTAGCAACTTTCTTCTGTAAAATTATCACAGTAAATCTGTCATCCTTTCCCACCACTCATCATCAGGTAATTTAACATTTACCATCCTTCTGTAAATTTCATGTGCCTATGTATACTTGGCAAAATTTGGCTGGGTGAGGAACAAAAGTTTTATCTCATGCTCTAAGAAAAACAAGTTCTCGAAAGTGTCATATAAATCTTTTCCTATTGGCATGGCTTTAATGGAGGATGAAATTGCTTGTTCCTTAGCCAATTTTCTTAGTCTATCACCATAATGCAGCTAGGTCATGAATTTGTCATTTATGACCATAGGACTGGGAAGACCCTTCTCCCTCAAAATATGAAACTTAGCCATGAACGTATCAATGGCTACCTATATGTTTTGGTACTTCTCTTCTAAATTAAGCATAAGGTTTCTTTTGGAGAGAACCTTCCTAATTTCCAAGATAGCTTCAGTCCTATCTTCTATGTGAAGCTCATGGAGCTCATATCTGCTCTTGTTGTTTAGGAAGTGGATGAGTTGATTGGCATCCTTAGGCATATCACCCAACTCTTCCTTTACCTTTTGGATAGCTTCAGTAGCTATCTTCACTAATTATGTTTGCTCAAATATAACTTGAATTGATGGCCAAATATCATTGAAAGAATCATTGATATTGGCCCAGAGCATCTCTTTCACCTATCCTAGTGGTTTCTGTAGAGTTAAATATTTCTCCAGGACTTTGATTTTCTCACCCATCCTTTGGGTATTCTGTGTTTCTTCTCTTTGTTGAATTTGGGCAAGCTTATAGTGAATTTCCAAACTTGCCTCTTTCTCCTTTAAATTTTTGAGCTCTATTGCCTGGATTGACATATCCTCCATGGCTTTTACCAGCTCTGCTATTTTCTCAGTTTATGTACCTGTTGTTGTAGTGGACTCAGTTGTAATTGGCAATGTTGTGGCAGGTGGAGTTGTAGGTGCCAATGATGCTGCCAGTGTGGAAGGAACTGTTGTTGACATTGTGGGGATGATATTTCTAGAAGATGTGTCCAAGTCACTTTGTTTCGATTGAATTAAAGTGTCCAACTGCTTCTCTGTCTCCTTGAGTTGATCATTTAGCTTCAGGACTAAGTCCATGAGCTCTTCATGTCCTTGTTGTGCCTCAAGGACTTCCTTTGTCTAAGGATGATGTAGCTGGGGTATCTTTAGCTGCTTCTTGAGTGCAACAATATCATCATTTTTCTTTTTTATTAGCTGTTCTGTGGCCTTTACATCTTTGGGATCGTGTCCCAGCTCTATGACTAAGTCTCCTAAGGACTTGATTCTAGTATCTTTGGCCTGTGAGGAGGCCTTCTCCAACTGGAACTGTGCTGATATATTTTTAAGAGAGTTTTGCAGTTGGTGGGAAGAAATGGCTTTCCTTGTTAAGGTGGAGTATATCATCTCCCCTGGTTTCTTGTAGCTCAATCTGGTCAATGGGATGAATATCCCTTCCTAGTACTTCAAAATCCACCCTTTTAAAATTAGTTGCTATCCTTGGCTGCTGAGTGGTTGGCTTGATGAAGGTCATCTACATTTTCCCCTCTTTGACATCAAAGGCTAACATAAGCCTTGTTTGATTGGTAAGGGTCATCTTCAAAAACTGTGCATAGGTTTGGGTTTTTAGCCTCTCATTTCTAGACTTTATTTCTTTGTATCTCTCCTTAATATCTTGGTTTTTACCTGCTGGAATTTTGAAAGAGGATATCTCAGCACTTTGTTGCCTTGCCAACATTTGAGTCTATGAGGTTGAAGGTTCTTGCATACTTCCTGATGGGGTGGTGGGTCTACTCCTATCAACCTCTGTGTTGGTGACCTCAGTTGTCTCCTCCGTATATTCCTGTTCAGAGACAGGATTCACTCTTTGTCTCTTAGTCTGGCTTGTCTCTACATAGGCTTGTGATGTTGTTGATTCTAAAGTAGTAGCCCCTTCCCTATTTCTCTTGAGGTTTTTCTCCTCATTTAGTGGAGTCTGTAAGACTGGAGGGGTACTCATGGTGGCCTCTAGTCTATCTATTTTATTTGGTATTTCTATTTGATCTATCACCTCTAATAGGTTTGGTACTTCTGATTCTTCTGGCACCTGTGATTCTTCTAGTACCTGTAGGAAAGAACCTTCATCAATCTGTTTCTCTAGGTCAATAAGTGCATTCTCAATGTATACTTTGGTGTTGTCCTAATCTACTAAGGTCCCTTCAACCCATTCAGATTGGTTTGCAAAGGCTTCAATTTCAGGAATGGGATGATGGATGAAATGTCCCAACTTGACCTTTTGTCTCTTTTTAGAGATAAACTCCAAAGGGTCATATCTCGAGGCAAAACTTCTTTGGAACTTAATGCTTTGTAATATTACATTACCGTCATGGCCTGCTTCCCTTGAGTTACATCTAAAGGGGCCTAATTGGTATTTTATTTTGAATTTGGCCATTTTATTGGTATTAACAAAATTTGTTTCATCTGCACTAATAATCTTCCTGTAATAATCTAAAGCAAATAACCTCATTGGGAGGTATTTGGGGAGCTTGTATGGTGCTAGCATGCATCCATAGATATTTATTTCTGTATGGTTTTGGTACAAGTACCAATAACCTACCTTGGACTGTTTTGACAATTGTAGGATTCTCTTTATGTCTAAACTTATTCTTGGAGGATGGCTTCCTATCAACATTGCTACAATTGGAAACACAAATAGGTCAATGAAGTCAGCATATGAATATGGGGAGTGATATTTGTGTATCAATGGAGTCGAGAAAATTACTGATCAAGGGTGACCTTTTGTGTCAAGCTTTTGGAGAGTAAATGGGAATTTATTTGCTTGAAAATATAGTAAAAGGTGGTACATGATAGAGGAGTATTTGAAGACTCGCTCATTACTCATCCTAAGGAACTGGTCGTGCATCCTATCGGCTATAAACTTGGCATAATCATAGATGACAACAGGAGGTTGTCTGGGAATGAAGATGGACATGAAAGCCAAGATGATTTCATCTATATACTCACTGGTGGTATAACCTAGGACACTAGATATCATTGTTACAATGTCCTGAGCAAATGGGGAAAATATGGTAGCCACATATGTGGGAGCATCTCTTGGGATATGTTTTTCCTTTATGCTGAAGATTTGGAACATCTCAGCAAGTTTTGCAGTGGTAAGCTTGGGGAATTGGTCTAATAGTTTTCCAATTGAAAGAGGGGTTAGGTTTTGCCTTGGTTGAAGTTGCACAATCTCATTGATAGATTCAGCAGTGATGGTGAAAAGTATGGTATGGTTAGGGGACATCATTGCTCTTTGATTGGGGATATAATTTTCATTATAGTAATGACAATTTCTAGGAAAATTTGAACTTCAGGGAATTGATACTTGCACAAATTGGATTCCTAAAGCCCAATTTTGTTAGCATGGTTCAGGTATTGGTCTCTGTATAGGCAGTATAGTTTATGTGGGGATTTTTGGATAGAGGTGTCCTTTATCTGAAAGTCCTTATCAACCAGGGGGAGGTGGTATAGGTCCAGATGCGGAGTGGAAATAGGTCTAACATCCATGGTAATTGGGCTGGCAATTCTTAGTGCTTGTGGATTTGAGTATGGAGGAGGTTATTTTCAGTCTTTTAGGGCAATGGTGTTTTGGTACAGAGTAGGCTTTAGTTACCTAAGTTTCTTTAATTAATTTTTTACTTTAACTAAGAAAAACTAGTAACTGGTTCTGAAATTGATAGCGTTGTCCAGTGAATTATGGCTTAAATACCTAGAATTGAGGAAAACTAGCTCTAAACACGGTGACTGGCAATTGTGGATGGTTGAAAATCAATTTTGGCAGGTATGGGTGAATAGTAGTGATTTTGTCATATAGTGGGGTGAACAATAACTATTTTGTCGCATAGCGGGTGGGTGGTAAATGATTTCCATCGCACCACTTTTGGGCACTCGGTGGTATTGGGGGGACGCCGCTCGATTCAATATGTTGAACGACATGTATCATCGGGGGCTCAACGGAAAATAGGTTTATCGGGCGAGTATTGTTCAGATGTTGGGTCCACCTGATATGGATAAGGGCCATCGAATGTGAAGGAAGATGATCGCACGACGATTAGGCGGGGATGCTGCATGGAGGCTAATGAGTGGTCCTAGCGGGTGATTAAGTACGACGTATTTGAGTTAATGATGGATTAAGGTGGGGTTAAGGCATTGGGGTCATTAGCGGAGGGATTAATTGGGTTTTTTCCTAACTTAATTGCAGATTGATTAGCTAGGGGTTTTTTTCGGGGTTTGGGTAAAAATTATAGTTTACATAATTAAATTGAGGGTAGGGTTAATTTGTTTGTAGGAGTTAAATATATACGGGGAAATGGGTTTTTATCAAGACTTAATAAATAAAATTAGTAATCAATAAAATGAGCAGAAAGAGGCACAATACCCTAAGTAAGTGTTTTTTGTGATTTTGAATGCTTTTCCAATATTAACATAAATAGTTAGGATAAGGTGTTTTGTGGGGGTTTTTTAGAAAAAAAGGGATTCTACATGGGGTAATTTCTTTTCCAAGGTAAATAGTGTTACCTAAAAAAAGGGGTTTTATTAGGGAAATGAGGGGAAATGAAGGGGGATGAATGAACTAAAGAGGGGGGATGAATTTTTATGAGGGGGTTTTAGTACTTATTGCCTATAAGTCATTGAGCCGAGGGTTTGGTCCCTCCAAAATTCAGAGAAATGCTCTGAGCCTCTTTGACTTAGGGTTTTCAAGTACTTAGAACTTCGTAATGGGAAATTAGTTAAGTAAAGGCGAAATGAATGAGGGAAATTAATTAATTGACTTTGACATTTAATTTCATGCTTGATTGTCCATTCATCTATAGAACTTCAAGATGGAAAAGGTGATAAACATGATTTATGTTATCAAACATCATGCCTCTACAACCTTTCTACTTCTTACCCAATTACTCATCCTACCATTTTTCTGTTAATGTTGTAAATTTCTTAACAATTGGTATCAGAGCTAGATATTGGCTTCAAAGGGATTCTTTGATGCCAGGGGTTTATAGTGTCTGATGAGATCAATGCAGCCTTTTTACAGATTTGGATCTGGAAAATAATGGTAGAACAATCATACGCTGAGGAGAATGTGTGGAAGATAGTTCCATAACTGCCAGGGATCGCAGTGCATTTGCGATATTTACCGGTTTTAAACATGCTGACAAATTGTTCGGGATTCATGCGGCTATTTAAAGAAGGTCAACAGAAGAAAATTGTTCATGCGGCTTCGAAAATTGTTCGTTTTCCGCGACGTGAGGCCACCGGTGCTGGGAGAGGAATAAACATAAAAATAACCAACAACAACCATAAACACATAAACGCAAATGTTTATTTGGGAAAACCCCAAATTTGGGGAAAAGCCCAACCTAATAAATCTCATTAGCATTGGCCAAAAACCTGGCCAATCCGACCAAGTGAGCCTTCACCGCTCACCTTCGGGTCTTACATTACAATGAAGTCCTTCCAGCATTTTATAAGCTCCATTACATATAATACCATGAGCAGAATACTATGGGTGCACAATACCATGTGCCCCAAAACCATCATTGTTTAACCTGGTCAACTTTGACTCTATCCTGAGTCAAGTTTACCTAACATTTTCTTCACTTTATTAGGGTGCATTTGAGCTTGCAAAACGTTATCAAATATTTTTCTTTTCTTTACAATAGTAAACTATCTAAATCCAACCTTATTACATCCAAGGGCTTAGATTAAACAGTTAAGATCCTTTATTTTACTCAATCTAATCTAATTATCTGCCAAGGTTACAAGGTTTGGACAAATTTTCATTCTCTATCTATAGACATAAAATTGAAAACATGAAATAGCCAAGTTTAAACATTTTGACTATCATGGATTGTGGAAAAGATTGGAAGTTGCACACAATCATTTATTAAGCATAAAAAACAAAAATAGAAGTGGCATTTTAACTTTCTCACTTTCATGGTCTTTTTCCTTTTTGTGGGGTTCATATTTTCACTTTTTGGGACCTTTTCTTATTCTTTATGTCCTTTGATTTTTCTTTTAGGACATACCCTCTTTACATTTTTTAATTTTTTCAATATGGAAAACATTTGTAGGAAGAAAAGGTATGTAAATATTACATGGTTTAATCTCAGTCTTTCAAAATTATGACTCCTATTGGTATAGGAAACTAATAGTTTCCATTCCTAGGGACCACATAAGTGATTGCGGGGGGAATACCCATGGTAACTAAGGCAAACGTTGTATCACTCTCATTAGTACTTCTAGAGGGTGCCCTTGTGAAGCTCGAGTACTTGCAACGATAAAGGATTTTGATTAGAGATAAGTGGAATTGTTTCTGTTACCTTCCTTGGTAGGCTTGGGCCGTAATTATGCCAAAATATCTTTGAAAGGTCCTTTACATAGCTTTCTTAGATTTTGGTGTCCAGTCATAATCACCCGGAGTGTAAATACCTGAAATTAGCTTGATTGGTTGTATCTTTAGGGACATTTTAGTGAGTGCTCATTGCTCCTAGATTTCCATAGCTTTATAATTTTTTGAGTCTTTACAAGTTCTCCAAATAATTAAAAGTGACTGACTGACTAGCTCATCGGTCCAGGAGGCTTTGTTGGCTCTCCACCTACAAGTGACGAGCCTTCTTCTAGAAGGCATAGGAGAAATTTTGTTGGCTCTCACCACAAGGTTTGCCTTACGGTTTAGTTTCTTCTATGAAAAATCCTTGATAACCTAGTGCCTCTACAAATCCAGGATATTCTTTTCAAAATGTTGGGAATACTACTCATGGTGGGTGGAATTGTGAAGGTCCTCCATGCTTACCATTCCTAGCAATGATAAATTTTCCAAATCTCTCAAAATTGACGAATGATCTGATCCAATATAATCTGGCTTGGCCTCCGGTTCCCACCAAACTTCCATTGGATATTCCAAAATTCAAAGGAAATTCTAGGGAGGATCGAGTTGACCATATAATAACATTCCATTTATGGTGTTCATCTAACTCCTTAATTGATGATTCAATGAGGTTGAGATTGTTCCAACACACCTTAACTGGAAATACTACTAAGTGGTATATAGAGCTTAATGGGAGTACCTTTGCTTCATTTGGTGAGTTTGCTACTATTTTTTTGAACCATTATCAGTTGCTCATTCAATATGATGCTAGAACTAAGCTATTGGCTAGGTTCCAACAAGATAAGGCAACTCACATTTCTAACAATATTCAAGAATGGTGGAGAAGGAGGAGGCTCATCAAAGCCTATATTCCTAATGAATTCCTTCTCAAATGGTTTTTAAAATATTTACAGCTAGAAATTTCTAAAGATGTATCACTCTCCAGGGTATTGACCGAAGAACAAGCTATCTTTAGATCCCAATAGTTAGAAATTATATATTCTCATTTTAGGATTCTTGAAAACATTTTGCCTGATGCTCCTAGATCCAAGGTTGATTTAGCCAAACCGAAGCCAGGTCCCCATGCCGATGGGATAGTTTGATCGATCGATAACAACACAACTAACTTGTTAAGTCAATTGCAGAAGTTGTCTTTACAAACTGCTTTTTTGATTTAGGCATCACCATCAGTGCCTATTCCTTCTCAACCTTCAACTATTAATGTTGTCCAATCTTCTAACCCCAAAGGAAATCAACAATCCGAAGGGAAGAAAAAGGGACATGGTAATAATAAAGGTAAGGATGGGAAGGGTAATGCAAACAAACCTAGTAATAATACTGGGGAGGGTAAAAAGGAGTCCAAAAAGAAAGTTAAGTTTCCTTGCAAATTGTGCAATGGAGACCATTTAACTCACCTTTTCCCTAATATTCAAGATTCTTAGTGCTTGTTAGTGCAATAGGGTTCTTCTAGCTCCTAGGTAGCTCTAACTAACCCTGATCCCCAAGGGCAACAAATGTTTGCTGGTTCAAATTCTAATACTAGAACCCCCACAGGCATCAACCAGGAAGGGGAAAATCCATTCAATGTATACATGATGAGTTCTCATGTTGATGTTGCTACAAGATTACATGATTATGGTGAACCAAAATCCTCTAAGGCTAAGGCCACTCCCGATGTTCCAGAGCCACTCCATATTGAGAGGCCCGTAATAGAGTCTATACCTTGGATGCTGAAAGGCTCTACAAAATGTTCAAAGATTAACCTTAATGCCATGGATGCCAAAAACTACTCCATTTTTGAAGATATGGCTCAAATTCCTTATTCAATGTTTTCATTAGAGGTACTCCAGTCGTGTCCATCACAAAGGAGTGTGCTGCTCACTTTGATCGGGGCAATAGATCTGAAAAACTCTCTTATTGTTACATTTGACATGAAAAATATTAAGAAGAGACTACTTCATCACATGGATTTCTAGATTAAATGTACATATCGAAAGATCCATATCTTTTGAACTATAGTTCATGAGGGAGCTTCTACATGTGTCATGTCTATTGCATGTTGGAAATATATTAAATCTCCTCAAGTTGTTCCTTCACCTACTCTCTTAACTGCATTTGATGGTAATCCTCATAAGTTGCATGTAATTATTCCAACCTTCCCCATCTATGTTGGGGGAAAGGTGGTAAATATTGAGGTGGAAATAGTCGATGCGAGCTTGGATTATAATCTTATATTGGGACAAAAGTGGATTTATGAAATGGATGCCATTGTATCATCATTATTTTGCATCCTATGTTTTTCCCATGAAGGGAGAATTGTTATTGTTGATCGGTTGGAGTATTCTCTGAAAGAATCCAATGCATCCTCTGATTCTTCTATTCCCTTGCTGAAGAATTCCAAGCAGCCTGTTGAGAATTTAGGAGTCGGAATGTATTCCTTGTTGATGGGTGCCTTTGATATTTCTTCTCCTATTGCTCGAATAAATTCCATTTCATCATGCAAGGCCCCTTCTCGAATAGAGTTCTTCAAAACTCATTATTTTTCAAATCCTTAGCCCTTACCCTCTTCTACCACCACATTAGAAAAGGGGAAGTGGGTGGAATGGCATATCCCATGTCTACAGTTGAAATTGCTTATCAATTTATAGTTAATACTGTAGATTCCGATCCTACTCCTCTTTCACTAGAGGAATATGGATGGATATGTGGCTCCGACTTAGACTATTGACTCTATTTGTTCTATGGGCTGACTTGAGAGTGTTCTACCATCTGGGGAAGCAATCCTAGAAGAAATGATGGGTATAGAAAGACCATGGGTTGATTTGCATCATCAGTCATATTTTCTCCCAGACTTGCATGAAGGATAATCAAGTTTGTCTAGCCCTTCATCAATTGGTGGTGTTCACACAATTTTAGACCCTTTGGATTCAACATAGATTTTTCCCGAAGGTAACATGTCTGTAATTTCAGAAATAGTTCCGATGAACATCTCTAGGAATATCAATATAATAGAGAATGTTTTCATCTGAGCCAAATTCTCCCCTAAAGAAATTCAAATTTATAGCGATTTTTTTAAAGAGTTTTGTGATGTGCTTGCTTGGTCTTATGAGGAAATGCTTGGAATTGATCCATCAATAGTCCAGCATGAGTCAAGACTTATGTGAATGTGAAGCCTAAACGACAAAAGCTTTGGTTGGTAAACCCTAGGAAAGCGGAAGCTATCAAAGCTAAGGTTGAGAAGCTTCTTAAGGCGAGTTTCATATGCCCTATTTCATCGACTAAGTGGATCTCAAATCCAGTCTTAGTTGATAAAAAAAAGGAATGATCCACGTATGCATAGAATTTAGGGATCTAAATAAGGCTTATAAAAAAGATAAATTCCCCACACCTTTTATTGATCAGATTATCGATGAATGTACGAGAAATGAGATTTTCTCCTTCAAGGATGGTTTCTCGAGTTATAATCAAATTACTATCTGTCCTGAAGATCAACATAAGACAACTTTTATCTTCTCTTGGGGTACCTTTTCATACAATAAGATGCCTTTTGGCCTTAAAAATGATGGAGTGAATTTTCAGCGAGCCATGTCCTATGCTTTCCACGATATCAAAAATATCATCAAAGCTTATTTGGATGACCTAGCTACTCATTCTCATAAGATAATTGATCATCCTCATCATCTTCGATTAGCTTTTTAGCCATGTCATCATTATAAAATCTGGTTGAATCTGAATAAATGTGTTTTCACTGTCACATCCAATCAGTTATTGGGATTCATAGTATCCATTGAAGGGATTCACATAGATCCCTTCAAAGTTGAGGAAATACTTCAGTTGCCTCCCCCGTCTACGATCCGTCAACTTCAAAGTATCTAAGAATCCAATTTCTTGAGGAGATTTATCGTCAATTATGATGAGATTATGTTGTGCCCTACAACAACCCCCCATTTCATATCAATATTATCTCAAAAAAAAAAAAAAAAAACATAATATGAAATGGGTCCCTTTTTAATTTTTGTTTTTAATTGGTATCAATTTAAGTTCTATTCTAAAAGGCCCGAAGAAATAAGAGAAAACATTACCAAAAGGCCTCTTCAATAAACCAATAAAAAAACCTTAACGTAAAACGATTAATCTTTTGTCATTGCGATAAAGCGATTGCAAGATCGCATATCGCAACGACAAAGGAAACACAAATTGAGGACATTTTGATTTGCTCTGAAGCGAAATCGCTATCGGGTATCGGTAAGAAATGAAGGAACGCAATTAAATCCCCTTTGCTTCGATGCGATGCGATATCGGAAATCGGCAATCGGCGATAATGGCTAAACGCAAATAAGCTCCCTCTTGCCCCGATGCAATGCGATATCGCTATCGGCAATCGGAGATTGACTACGCACGCCTTCTTAACCGCTCCACTCGCTACTCCTGACGCGATGCGATATCCCTATCGACGATCGGGGATTCCAAATGGAACCAAAACAATGACTTAGGATTTTCCCTGACGCCCGATTGCGATAAAGGCAAAAAACACGGTTTTCAAAGAAAAACCATAAAGGTAGTTTAATACGATTTATTCGTAATTAAGGCACTATCTTTCAAAAAGCCGCTCATCCGTGCTCAACCGCCAAATCGCCCCAGGCATGCTTCAAATAAATCATTCGGCCATTAATAGAAATGACTGGTATTAATGAGATTGACAGGCCTTAACGGCCATTTAATGAAAACAGCAAGCTTGCGATCTATTCACAAATTTTATTCGAAGCCGTCTTAAGTCAATCGATCACCATGAATTTATCAAGATATATATATATCTCAGTCTATTCGATTCATGTTATTGTTTCCTGTATTACACCTATCGTTCTCTCTGTGCAGAATTCTCCCGCAGAGACAGATTTGAGTGGAATGGGAAAGAAGTCCAAAAAGACTACAATGCCTTCCGCTTCACCAGTTGTAGGGCAACCCTTCGTTGATCCAGGCAGTAAAAAGAAAGGGCTTATATCGGACACTACCTGCCTGGGACTTACCAGAGCTACTTGGCAAGGAACATATAACTTGATTGAAGCCGAAGAGCCGAGGGTGACGAGAATACAAGTCTCATGCGACAACACTAGCAAATATGAGGCTAATTTGAAAGACTTGGCCAATTCCTTTCTTCACAGAATAGCGGCCCGAGAGAAAATTCTCCCATATACGGATGTGGTAAGATGGGCGATTCAAGGGATCCCAATTACCGATAGAACTTTTAGCACTATAGATGGGAGGATTTTCGGTTCTTTTCGAGCCGAAGATCTAAGGCAAATGTATCATTTGCCGACAGAAGAGAAGAAGTATAACACGACATTCCTAGAGAAGTTCTGAGCAGAAAATGAGACTGAGTCCGAACCAATTCGAGGTTGGAGACAAAATCCAGCAAAGCACAAGCATGAATCTTTGGGTAAGTATTCAGTCGATTCTCTATGTTTTCCTTACTGCTATGCTGGGATTATGATGTGTAGACTATGGGGATTACATGATTTTGCCAATTTTACCATAGAAATGGTCCCCTTAATGGAGGCGGCATGTAGTGGCGAGATAATGGATTGGGCGGATATATTATCCGATAAGTTAGCCACTGCCATTCTTAATTTCAGATTTAATTCTCGCGTCACTGAAAGGTTCATTCCGCCATTTTACTACAGTGCCTATGTATTAGACGTTTTATGTTTTAATTCTGAATTTCCTGTGCTCAGATGGAGGTGGACGTCACAAGACCCCGCACCCGTTCACATATATCATCAAAAGTTGTGGAAGACCAACTACAAACACCACTTGTATCAAATCTGCAACGGTTTCATGTTGCCTATTCATTATTCCATTTTTATAAGCCTGCCCCGAAGATTTCTGAACAAGCAGGGGTGGATTTAACTACCGTAGCAAGTTGGTTTGGAGAAGAAAAGTTCACCTATATTAGAGTTTTTGGCAGTCAAGCCAAGCCCCATTTGCTTCCACTATACATCCCTGATAAGTTACTTGCCAGGGAAGTAGCCTATCAGATCAACGCCGATGGGGTTACTCAGACCCTGAAAAAAGCAAAGAAGCATGTCTGGCTCTCCTTTCCCCTGTGAATTGGTATTTACACTCTGCATGATCTCAAACATGCAGAGAAGGAAGTTGAGAAGATAAATTCGCTGACTTTGGCAACTCTGCCAAGCAGGCGATTCAATCCAAGGAAAATCGCCGACAATGCACTCGACCATGCCAAATTGGCCAAGTTCGAGCACAAAGAAGACAAATTTGAGGATTTTTTTGCATCAACCGAGTCGCTATATCAAGTTAAATCGCTTGCCATAAACGAATACAACAATGAGGGGCTAGCCGAATTTAACAGAATTAGAGAGCAGAGGTTGCAAACTCTGCCTCTAGACCTGTTAGCGACTACTCCAACAACGACAAAATCAAGCGAGCATGAACAACAACGTAATAAGCAACCTCCTATTACATCAAAGCAGCAGGAGGAAGTGCATGACCAGAGGCAGGAAAAAACCCTGGCAAACGTGCAGTGACGGGAAGAAACCCAAGCGAAAACTCAAGAAGAGAGCAATTCAAGAGTTAATGACGATACCCAGATTGATCTGAATTTGCTCCGGCAATGGCAGCAATTCAACTCAATCATCGGCAATCTAGAATGCTCTAAAGATGATGAGGTTTCAAAAGAGGGAGACACATAGGAAGCGACATCAAAGCAGGTTTCGGGCGAAACCAACAACCCACCCAAATCAAAGGAAACGAAAATAATTCCTAAAGATCCATCGGGCAAAATCATTTTGCAGATAGAAGAGATTCCTCCCTTGGATGTATTCTACAGCCCTAAGCATAAAGATGTTGTAAAGCGATAGAGGAAGGGAAGAAGGGCTGATCAACCTTCTTTATTCCCTGAATTAACAGTAACGGGCAATGTTGTGTGGAAGGAAGAATTTGATCCCTCCGATGACTTGACAAAGCTATCGCAATACGCTAGAGCATATTCGGCGGCAACCATAGATAAAGCATCGGAGGTGAGCAGTCTATTAAAGGAGAAAGATCAAGACATCTTTTCGCTACAGGCTCAATTATCGAAAGCACAATAGAAGACAAAGCAGGCAAAGGCGCAATTGCTAGTACAACAACAAAATAATAATCAGCTGACTAAGAAATTGTAAGAAGAAAAATAGAGAATTGATGAAAGTGCAATCCAAAAGCAAAAGGAGCTATCGGCAACATTGGCGCAATTAAAAATATCAACTGAGGGAATGATAAAATCCAAAGATGAACAAATCGCTCAATTATCAACTCAAATTGAGCAAATGAAAAAGCTCCCTCAGGTAGATGAGTTTAAAGCAGAGGCGCTTCAATTAATATAAGCATTGATAAATCAAATTAACTCCTATATCAACAAACACCAGGGCAGCATTGGTGCGCTTAGTGGCATCCATAGCGAAAATAAAAAGGCAAGGACAATTGATCGGCAAAAGAACATTGAAATTTCTGGAAAGGCAAGATACTGATCAGGGAAGCGCGAACCTACCAGATTCTGGAATACATAAGGAAATATTATCACGAATGGCATCACAGTTAATGAAGGCAGAAAGAGCATTTTAAGATGCAAGGCAACCAGTAGTATTGGTTGAATTAGTAAATTACTCTTTATTTGTTCTAACATGATTTCCCAATGTACTCCAGGCCAATTAACAGCAACAAAGATGTTGGAGCATTCATGCTACCCAGAGCTGGAGAAAAATGGAAGGTTAATCGCGGGGATCAACAGTTTAACATGGGATGCCTATTGGTTCTTCTTAGTAAAGCCGCACAGCCAGAGAGCCGCCTTAAAATGCCTCACAGATGCTATCGGGTATATCATACCCGATATTCAAGATGCCACCTTTTCTGCCCAACTCAGCTTGCGCCTCAATAGACCACTTGAAGTGGAGCCAATGCTTGCGATAAGCCAGCTCAGGTTTAAAGGCAAGCAGCATGAGTCATAATTCACATCGCCGACTGCCAGATCGCCCCCAAGGAGATAGATAGCATTTATTGATGCCAATTTAGTAGGATTTTCTTTCATAGATTTTTTGTAGCTTAGTAGTATTTATAGACCCTTTCAAGCATTTAGAAAGGGTCGTAAAGTTTTGTATATGACTTAAACCCTGAAGTTGCACTATTGTACTTTAGGGATATTCTTTTATGAAGCTGGACCAATTATTCTGATTTTAATGAGGAAGGTTTTTATACAAATGTGCACTACTCTCTTTGTTTAAAAGCATTTCTGTGTTGAAGGAAGGATTTTGAATAGTGATTGGTATTTGGGAATGATTAACAGGTCACATGGTACTATTATCTGCGTCTGTACTCATTCATGTTATTTGAATTGTTATTTAATCGCTCTTGCTATTATCGCTTATATATATATGTGTTTTAACAGCATCCTTTATGCATCCCACTATTGGCTGTTTATAGCATGCTTTTCTTTCAATCGTATATGTATCGATAATATAAATAGTGAATGCAGTAATTTGTGTTAATCGCTTCGTTTGACTATTCATATGAAGTAATCTTTAAATGATTGAACATCTGTATCTATTTTATAGAGTCATCTATATGCCTGTTAGATAGATAAATATTATTAAACGCTGCATTTCAAATGAATAAGTTGTTCCCGAGATTAGTATTAGTTTTCTTATTTCTGTCAATAGAATAAGCTAGTCGCCTATCATTAAAACAGACTACTCATCACTCATCCATCCCTTTTATTCATTATCGGGAAACTGGTCCCATTATATCCAGTCGGAGCCACCATCCCAAATGGAAAAGGAGTTGTACTAAGGTCCGGACCAGGTGGTTATCCCCCAATGTTGTTGCAGCGATTTTCGAGGCATCAACATATTACAAAGGGATTTATGAGATTGCTGAATAAAGGAGTTCCATTTCTATGGGACAATTTCTCTCAGTGCTCGTTCGATGCTTTGAAAAAAGAAATGACGTCTGCTCCTTTACTGAGTCCGCCTGATTATGGCAGGGATTTCCTCTTATATATCATTGTAATAGAATGAACCATTAATATGGTTCTAGTTCAGGAAGATGATGCTCTCCATGAGCACATGATTTATTATCTAAGCGGATGCTTGGTAGGTCCTAAATTATGATATTCTCTTGTAGAAAATTTATCTTTGGTAGCTTTTCATGCTCTCTAATGACTTCGACACTATATTCTTCTTATAAAAACCTTAGCATCTGTCAACCCATTTTAGTTTGTTCTCAGTAGGTGAGTGATTTAGGGAAAATATAACAAATGGATTGTTATTTTACAAGAATTCCATCTCGAGTTCTTGTCAACCAAATCTAAGAAATCGTAAGTATTTTTTGAATTAATCTCATAGTTTGCTTGTGAAGAAGAAATGGTTTATGAGGAAACATTTCCTAAAAAACATATTTTCCATATTTCTTCACAATATCCTTGGTATGGGGATATTATAATATATCTTCAGACTTCGGAGTTTCCTCTCACTTTTTCAAAGGACGAGTGAAGAAAATTGCGTCACCTAGCTAAAAGTTATGTTATTATCGGTGACACTTCATATCGTCATGGGGTTAATTCAAACCTTAGACACTGCTTAACCTTAGAAGAAGCTGAGTCAGTGCTGAATGATTTCCATAATGGAGCTTGTGTTGGTCATCTATCTAAGCTTGCTACAACCTAAAAAATCTTGCATGCAAGGTATTTTTTGCCTTCCATTTTCAAATATTGCATTGAAGCGGTCAAAAAATACCATCATTGTCAGGTTTATACTCAAAAAATGTGCGCTCATCCATATCCTCCCTTTCTTGTTATTACTATTGGTCCATTCACAAAGTGGGGCATTGATTTTACAACTTGTAACCCACCTTCAGAAAAGGGTCATAAGTATATTATTGTAGCAGTGGACTACTTTACTAAGTGGGCCGAAGCTATGCCCAATTTTTAGAATGATGGTGAAATAACAACCCTATTTCTATTTAACCAAGTCATTTCTCGCTTCGTTATTCCAAGGGAAATTGTCACTAACCATGGTAGTCATTTCTAGAATAAGATAATGGCTTAATTGGCTCTCAAGTTGGGTTTTCAGAGGAGCATTCTTCTCCTTACTATCCTCAGACCAATGGTGAGGTGGAAGACATGAATAAATCCTAGAAAGTGATCTTGCAAAGGACAATTAATAGATATCAATCCAATTGGCATATCATGATATATCCTGCGCTTTGGGCATACTAGATGTTAGTTAAAACCACTACGAGTTTCACTCTTTTTCAACTATTTTATGGTTTGTAATCGATCTTCCCTTTGGAATGTGAAATTCATTCTCTTCAACTAGTTGTAGAACTTCTTCTAGACACTTCTAGTCTTGAAAAATGCTTCATTTATTTGGAATATCTTAACGAGCAGCATTGAGATGCAGTCACAATTAAATGAAGCTCATAAAAAGAGAGTGAAGATCCAATATGATAAGGTTGTGCATCCTAGGATTTTCTCTAAATGTGACCTTTTCCTGGTATATGACTAATACAAAGACGTGTTGGGGGCAGGTAAGTTCAAACCCATGTGGTATGGTCCTTATATCATTAAAAAGATCTTGAAAAAAGGAGCTTACGAATTGGTTGATTTTGATGGAAACGAGCCAGCGGAGCCCAGGCTTGGGCTCTATCTTAAAAGGTATTATGCTTAGGATTTTGTCTAGAATTTTATTGGTTGTATATATTGTATATATTTGTGCATATCTATCTATAGGTTTCATAATGATATCGATATTTTTGATCTGCTTTGGCAGGTATCGATGGATGATCTAGTATATTTAGGGTTTGCCGATGGTGCTAGTTCACATACCTAGATTTTAGCTTCCATGGGTTGGGTGATTTACTAGCCATCCAGTAAGTTGTTGGTTTCAAGATGCATATGTATCACCCCTACTTCAAACAGTGTTGCCGAATACACTGTTGTTGTTAACTTACTATCTGAAGCAATATCTCTTGGTATTGATTCATTAGTAGTATACTTGGATTCACAACTGGTGGTTTCTCAATTAAATAACATCTATCGTGTGAGAGATCCTTATTTATATTGCCAATTTCTGAGAGTGCGTTTATTACAAATATCATTTAATTTTATCACATTTATTCATATTCGATGATTAGAAAACGCATTTACTAATTCCATAGGTAATCGAGGATTAGATTGGCATATTAATCATTCATAACATTAAAAATAAAAAATAATAAAAAATTATTTGCATATATGGTCATCTCATCATGAAACCATTTGTATATAGATATAATTTTATGTTCAAAATATTATACAAAATCATGACAAAATGTCTTACAAAATTAGGGCTTAATACCAATCATGTCTATCAAAAACTATCTTGACATCTCTAATCTGTATCTATGGGTCCTGCCCTGGATGTGCATCTTGAAAGAAGACAATGGAAGTAGCCACTCAGTGGAAAATCCACACCCAATCTCGTGGTACTCCTACATGCGTCTTTGCATAGCCTCTAGTGGATCCTCTATCACTTCACAAGTACCTGGTGAGTCAATATCTCCAAGTTCCCCTATACGGTATGGAGGACTCTCTCACTCTCAGCTATGGCACTCTTCACATCTCTTCCACAATGCCTATTCCTGTGTAGACCCTCAAGTCTTAATGGTCCCACATCTATATCATGATCAAACAATTTTGTAAGAATTTTTGTCTCATCAAAAAGAATTTTAATTCATAATTTTGAAATCCAAACAAAAAATCAAATAACTTTAAAAAATTAAAAAAAACAATTTTACCAATGGCATCCCATGCAATGCTAGGTGAAAGCACTAGATCTAGATCCGCTCTGAAATATATGACTTCATAAGGGTAGTCCTCGATGGAAATGACTTGTTGTTCCCACCAAAGGAAAAACTCATCATCAAATGTTGTTCTAGGGACTTCACGACCCACTAGTCTCTTCATTAGATCAACCCATATATCTATTCATGAATATCTTGGGCCGCTAATGGTGGGCATCACTTTGGGTCAAAGTCCTGGTAGTATCTCAAAGAAGAAAGTATAAAGGATGGTACCATACCAAAAATGTTTGGTATTACTCTTCTTGATAGAAGTAAGTATTTTTTTTTCTCAGATTGGTTAGGATGGTTGTGCACCAATCAAAAACTGTGGTGAGGTAGTCTGCTGCTAAGATCATTGTAATACGTGATGCTTGGTTCCTACTACCCTTACAAAACTAAAAAGTTGAATCCTAAAGGGCATAATTTCCACATTCTTGATTAGGATTTGTGTCCCTACTTTCTCATCATTTCCAGGGCAATATATGTGAATGTAATCATCCACACTAAGGCTTCCTCGGGCCTTCTCTTGCAAATTGACTGGCTCTCCTCTCCACAAAAGTACAGTAATGAATTAGATGTCTTCTATTTTGATTCACAAGGGCATCTATTCAATCATTAAATCATATTCTTCTGGATCCCAGTAATTCATGTGTATCTCTAGCAACCTTGTGTTGGTTTTCATATTTGGAATTTTGAAGAATTTCAACAATCCACATTATCTGAGTGTATCTAATGCTAATGGATCATTCATCACATCATTATCTATTGCACTATGCTCTCTTTCCTTCCAAGTAATTGTCATCCTGCAGTTTCAAGCATTTTCATCCATTAAAATCCTTGATTTAAATTTTTTTCACTACGAACACGTGGGTTCGCTTCATACATAGTCGCGTATAGGGCTTACTAATACACGAATGCAATATACCCAACCTGCCTACTCCCAGAGAAAAAATATAAAATAAATATTTTACAGTAAATTTCTTGAAAAACTACTTGAAATGTACAAAAATTGATTGAAAGATCAAATTAGGAGATTACTTGGAAGTTTGATGGTTGTTCTAGCTAAGAAATTTGTGTAGTTTTTAACCCTGTACATAAATTACCTGCATACGAATTCTAAAACGCAGAAAATAAACAATGTGAGACCATAATACATAAAACATATATACACAGAGATTTTCCTCTAGATCCCAAAGCTGGGACTACCAGCTTGATTTTTCATTATGTTCCTTTCAATGTTACAATACATATTTATACATGCCGAAGCATCCAATACCATAGACCGAAAACCATCGCATCCAAAACCATGTGCGAAAGTCATGCACAAAACCATAGGTACGTCCGCCCAACCTAATATAGGGTCCAAAAACAAATTTTTTCGTGGTGCTTCCCTAGACCCCATAGAGGGGGACTACCTACACCCCTCAAATCCCTTGTGACCCCCCCCCCACCCGGCCGCCCCTCCCCCCCCCCGCGCCCCGCCTACACAATCGATGCAACGAAAGGGGGGGGGGGTCTCCATTCCCCTCTAACCCCCTAGTTAACTACGTGGGCTAGTCATGGAAAGAATATAACACAACCCAACAATTTGGTGGATCATGGTCCTTGGGTTTTGCTTCAAAGATCTTGCACACAATTGTTCAAAACACAAATAAGGCTTGGTAAGTCAAAAGGTCTATTTATAAGTTGTAATTTCATAAACTTTGAAAAAACCACTTTTGCAAAGTTTATGTTTTATTTTTAATTTTATAAACTTTGTGACTTTTTGGCTTTGAGTGTTGGGATAAGTTTATCAGGTTAAATTGGAGATGTTGAGATATTTTCTACCACTTTGATTCCATGACTGTTTACCCTTCATGGCAAGTATCGTTTTTGTCACTAGCATATAGGTTAGGGAAGATCACCTTTTCCGTTGCATTATGAATTCTTGCCCCCATACTGCGATATGTTTCCATAGGTTCGACCCCATTATGTTATGATTCTTAAACCATTTTCACTCATCGACTTATAAAATCATGACATCATGGTAGAGCCATCCTTTACATGGGCTTTCTAGTTAGATCCTTGCTAGCATATGTTGCCGATGCTGCAAAGATTGAGTAGGCTTGGGATTCCTCTTTAGTCTCGCCATGAATTTTGCAGTGAAACTTCATTCTCCTTCTTCTTCGCTATCTTTCTGGCTTTATACACTAGAGGCTCCCACATGTTGAGTTGTAATGCTGCATTTCGTGTTGACTATTTGTAACTTTTGGCCTTAAGGTGACTTCACTTGGACTTGTGTATAAGCCACTTTTTTACCATGTATTTCTGCAAAATCAACCTTGCAATCATTTAGTCTCTTCAATTTGACACCGTATTCCCCTAGAAAGAAAATTCCATTAAGTGTCATTGACCAGTTTCATCACCTTGCATTAAGCATAGGAATGTTCTCCTCCTAGGAACTGCCACATCTGTATTTGGACACTCCTTCTTTCCACTGTACCATAGTCATTCTTTTATTCTTTTTGAGGCTTTTCAAATATAAAAAGGACAAAAAAATTATATATTCCAAAATATGAGCAGGAATGGGACTTTACTTCCATAATTGATAGCAGCATGAGTCGGTTGTGTCGCCCTTGAAAAAAGAACTCAAAGTAAGTCTTTCCTCCATTGGGATGGGCTTTAGTTTGACATAGGAGAGCCATAGCCTTGTCATTGAGTTAGTACTCCTCTGGTTGGTTATCTCTTCCAATCATATGGAGGGTTTGTTTATGCCTCCTACATGAAAAACTTATACAAAGTTATCATATGCTGGCATGCAGTCACATTTGAGTCGTGCTTTTGTTCAAGGGAATTAAATCTCAATAGACCTTTCTGCGATGTTTCTTGACTCATTTTCAATTTTCCATACCTATTCTATCATAGTTATGTTCAGTATCACATCAATTATTTGGTCCTTTGCTTTTGCTAGTTAAGAAGGTCTCCATTGACTCCTTGCTAGAGGGTGTGCTCTTATCGACTTTGAATTTTTTTTCTAAGAGTAGGCCTAGAGCTACACCTTGGCCCTGTTTCCATAATTGATAGGTGACCTTGTGCTAAACATTGATCAGTATCATGGGTCTTTGACTGAGTGGTTTCCCTAGTGTTTGATGTCAGCTTACATTATCACACATTGGGATTCATGCAGTACCTTGGTTTCCATTTGACGCTATTGGTGGATTCCTCACCTCTGTGTGAGCTTTCATTAGTGGTTGGTTCAGAGGGTTTTTGTCATGCGCTAGCCACATCTTGTGTACACTAGGAAGGTGCTTCGGTATGGTTACTTCATCCTTCTTCATCCAATTCCTTCCAAATTATTGGCCTGTGGGTTACACTCGCTTTAGATTGATGTGGGATGCCTTAATTCCTTCGTTCTAGCAGATCGTTTCCCATTGACTCCAACTGATTGCTCTGGGAATAAGGTCTTGAGTCATTTTTTAGTACCTTATGATTTATATTCATCAGTGGCAGACTCCTTCGTTATCGACAGTGAGAATACATCAAAATCTCC
This sequence comes from Pinus taeda, assembly GCA_000404065.3. Classification (NCBI taxonomy): domain Eukaryota; kingdom Viridiplantae; phylum Streptophyta; class Pinopsida; order Pinales; family Pinaceae; genus Pinus; species Pinus taeda. The sequence continues at coordinate 217,354 of APFE031741149.1, read as the reverse complement.
TAATTGATAGATTCTCTCAAGTGTTCAACTTCAACTCATTTATTCACACTTGTTAGATTGTACTAGGGTTCCTTGACTCTCGTCATCATTATTGGTGAGTTTTCTCACGTTTGTTAATGGTATAGATTAATGACCAGTAATCAAATATTTTCTCACATGGTTGACTTCAGCTTATCTATTCCCATAGTGTAGAAATGTACCATGGTGATCGATGAAGACTTCAAGTTGCATCAACATATTTTGGTTCACTTACAGTTCCTCCAATTTTCTACTAGTGACACCATCGACCTTATATGTTGTAGTTCATCACAGTAGCATCTTATATGTTGGTACTCGAGTTGCATACAATACCATTATTCCACTTTTTGAGTTGATACTTTTAGGATCAATTATGTCACTTACATTAGTGGTCAGATATCTCCTTCAACAAAATTGATAAATTATTTTATATATGATATTGTGACATGGCTTTGATATGTACTTTTGCGGCTATGATCAGGTGTTCCACTATGTATTTCTCAGTTTCCTTTGTACTTGTATACATATTGGATTCTCTCTACACTTGATATGCGGACATGCTTTACTATCTTTGAGATTGGTATGCCTGCCTTAGACATGAGCTTCTTTCTGATCTTTTCCATTGGTTTGGCAGGATGGAATTTGGTGATCTCCTCCCAAGTCCTTGGATGATTCTTTCTAACACTAAATACATTTTAGCCATCATGTACTCCTTTTTACCTCATATATTAGGGGCCATATATTATAACATCATTTATCACCCTTATCTACTTGATGCTCTCAATCATGACCTTAGGAATCACTTTCCCTTCAAACTTGGTCCATTTACTAAAAAACATTATTTTAAATTCCATACGTGACTCTGCCCTTCAAAAAGTGTATGCACACATGGGTCCAGCTATACCCAATCCAAGTATATGATTTAAAGTATTAAAAAAAATATAAAATCCCTATTTTATCGGTGGGGTTTACGAGTTATGACGGAAGCCTACCTACAGGAGCCCATGGCCTAACTATATCCCAACTGAAAAAATTGTTTTGAGGTTATATAAATACACCTCATGGGGAAGACCTAAGGGGAGAGAAAGATAGGATATTGATATTATATCCAATTGGTCCCTGATCAAGTCTAATTTAACCATGTGCCACCTACACTCCCAGCTGTAGGAAACCCTTGTTTCCTCATAGAGATGTCCATCTCCTTTTTATGGCATATACGTGTATGAATTTGAAAGAGGATTGTTGAGGCTTGGGTTGGACGGATCTGAAGGAAGGTTTCACTTGGAGCCATGGACGAATCAGGTTGTATTATTCCAAATTATTTTGTAGCCATTAATAAAGAAGCTCTTTCTTATTCCTGATGTTATGATCTTTATGCTTTAACTCATGTTATGATCTAATGATGTATGATTTCATTTTTTATATCTATATTCTTATATGATCTAACAATTTATATCTTAAATATGCTTTGAACTACTGCTAGTATGTATGCTTTTCATGAATCAGTTGCAAGTTTTGAAGCATTGGAACAACCTCAAACATAAGACCTTGGGGTACTATATCTTCTTCAAACTTTCGTAGTTTAAGCATTAGGAATGCTTGTTTTCTTTCTTCTTGTCAGTGTATGCCCTTCGATCTATTGGGGTTCTCAACCTAGATCCTAGGGTGTAATATTCTTGTAATAGTTGTGGCATGAGAAGTAGGAAAGGAAGTTGCATGGTTGAGGAATATTCTATCAAGATTCATTGAAAAAGCTCTAAGTCCTACTATCAAAAATTTGAGAAGCAACATCAAGTTGTTTTGAAGACCCCATAGGTTTGTATATGTTTGTGTACATTTGAAAGTTTATTACTAATTAGGGTTGTATGTGTACACACAAATCTTTCGAGAGTTAGATAACATGTTTTTACATGCTTATTATTGTTAATCAATTTGACTGGGAGAGATTTGTTGGTTTTATTGATTGAAATAAACTAATAAAGTTGAGGCTTTGTGAGTGAGACATTACCTGGGAGGACATCTAGCTGACACTTTGTGTTGATGTCTAGTTCCCAAACTAAGGGAGGGTGGCAGTGGTCATAGAGCTATGAGCTCAGATACACACCTAAATCCTTGGGTTGATGGTTAGTAAGTAAGCCTGATGGTACCTAGAGAGGTTGAAAGATTTAGTCCATATTAGTCCCACCTGGATAGATTTCCCTAGTCAGGAATATAGTTCATCATTTTTGAACCAACGTTTCAAATCCCAAGTGGGATCCATATTCAGGATGAGAGAATGATGATGACAGAAGAGCAGCGGAGAAGTAATAAATAGTGATGAGGATGGAACATTTAGGAATAACAAACATGTCGGCTGAATTAATAATTTTTATTATTTTTATTTATTTTAATTAATTTTTATTTTTTTTTAATTTTTTTATATAATATTAATATGTTTTAAAATTTTTTATTTTGATTTGATAATTAATATTAATCTTAATAAGAAATTAATTTCTAAATAATTTAAGAAAACAAGAGCATTCCGTTTTTAGACGTCTTAATCATCAGAAAAGAAGATGGCTCTTTGGGCCACAAGGTTTTCAGGAAATCGACCCACACAGAGAGTTACCTCCATGCCGATTCCCACCATCACCCTGCGTAAAAGACTGGTGTTCTTAACACGCTGGCCATCAGAGCCCTTCGAATTTCCGACTCAGAGCACCTAGAGGAAGAGAAGAAGCACCTAATCCTAACCTTTAAAAGTATAGGCTACAAGGAGCAGGAAATTAATAAGGCCATAGAGAAAGCTGAAAGGAAGTTGTTGTCCCATGAGCCTAAGGCTCAAGATCAGCCTAACTATGGTACCGTTTTTCTTCCGTATATCCATGGGGTTACGGACAAAATCGCCAAAGTCCTAAAAAAGAAAAACATTATCACTCATTTCTCTACCCCTGGTACTATCAGACAAAGTTTGAGGTCCGTTAAAGATGATATCGACAAGCAGCGGCTTAAAGGAGTTTATAAAATAGAGTGTTCCTGTGGAAAATGCTACATTGGTGAAACAGGTCGTTCCCTCCAGACAAGACTCAAAGAACATGGCGCGGATATTAAGAACGAAAGATCGCGTACTTCAGCCCTCGCAGAGCACTCCTTAAAGACAAAACACCATATCTGTCTGGAAAGCGCATCAATTATTGCTAGGGAAGAGCAACATTAGAGACGAAAGATCAGAGAAGCGCTTGAAATCATCAAACATCCTCATAATCTGAACAGAGATAATGGCGTGGAGATTAGCGGGAGCTGGCTTCCCTTGATCAAGGAAATAAAAAGCGCAAGAACTTCCCCTGGTAATAGGTAATGGCCTCAAGCAGGTAAGTTATCCCTCTCCTTTCTTGTGTCTTTTGCCTTTGTTTTCATTTAGATCTAGGTGTAGGATTTTAGTTAAATTCTAGCCCTAGATATTATTTTCCTTTTGGTATTAATATTCCCTAGGTTAAAAGCTATTTCTTTTTAGAATTCTTTTCCCTAGGTATATCATTAATCTCCTTTAGAATTAATATCATTTATTAAAACAAATCAATAATAATAATAATAATAT
>APFE031741149.1:200977-212819 GCA_000404065.3 Pinus taeda | reverse complement strand
GACATGTTTGTTATTCCTAAATGTTCCATCCTCATCACTATTTATTACTTCTCCGCTGCTCTTCTGTCATCATCATTCTCTCATCCTGAAGATGGATCCCACTTGGGATTTGAAACGTTGGTTCAAAACTGATAAAACTGTGGATTCTCCGGTCAATTATTCAAAAGATTCAAGCCACAGAACTCTGAAATCCAATAGAGTTCATGGAAATCTGGTGCCTAAACTATTGAGAGACTTTAGATATATTTCCCTGGTCAAGAATCTATAGTCCATGGCATTGTGATTCCTAAAGTTCTTCATGGTTCATGTGTTTTGAGATCTTCCTTGTACTTGCATTGATGAATACCTCCCTAGTTAAAAGGGAGTGGTGAAATTTGTAACCAAGTTTGGTCTTCATAAATGTATTTGAGATGTACTTATCAAAAGAATGGAGAAAATGTTTTTATCATTATTATTATTATGACGTATTAAAGCATGGGTTTCATGCTTGGGTCATCATCTTTTAGGTCAAAGTCCCCATTGAGGAATTCTAAGATTCATTATGAGTCATTACAGTCATTATATATTTAAAGAGACCCTTCTTGGGCTTTGAGATAATGTAAAAAGATATATATTTTTAGTCAAAAATGATTTTATTCTCCTCCACACCAAGTTGGCCTCAAGACAAGTAATTTGACATCACAGAAGGGCTATAAATACAAGGAGTTCAAATTCATTTGGAGCATCTCATTCTTCTCTCACACACAGTTCAATCTTTGAAGTTGGAAGCTTGAAAGTGCGAAATGGTTTAAGGGATAGAAAAGAAGCTAGAAATGAGTGTGAGTTTTTGGAGGAAGTTAGAGGGCCTCAAGATCAAAATTTTGGGATAAATATCACTCAATTTCGAGGTGTATCAGGGGAGATAGAAGTCTTCCAACTTTTGTTTAATCTGTTGCTACTGCATTTGTTGGGTTGAAGCTACTACTAGGTTGAAGTTTATGAGAAAATTCTTCGGCGTAAATCACATGATCTTACATTTGTTGACGCGTTTCGAACCAACCAGTGTGATTCATCGTCAAGACAAGTTGAAGAATTAGATCTAGGTTGCATGTTAAATAGTTAGAACAGGACCTCCAACGGCTATATTTGACTAGGCAACGGCTCAATTGACCAGCTAATGGCTCATCTTGAATTGGAAACGGCTAGCAGGACAGGACCAAGGGAAAGGAGAGAAATTTAATTAAAAATTAAAATAAGTTAAAGTATAATTAACTATTTCAAATTTGTTTTAATTTTAGAGTTTAATAAAAAGAAAATCTTATTGTTAGGATTGTTATAAATAAATTTTAAGTTTTAATATTATAAGAGTTTATAATTTAATGGTTTATTTATATTAATTTGTTTTAATATATATATTCTATATATATATATATATATATTATATTATATATATATATATATATATATAAATAAATTTAAAATTAATAATTCCTATTGTTAGAATTTTATTTTAAGTTTAATATTAATGAGACATTTATATTTTCATTTTTATTAAAAAAACATCTTTACTCTAGAATAGTTATTTTAGATTTTAATATAAGAATTTACATTTTAATCTTGCTAGCCATTTCCAAGTCAAGATTAGCCGTTAGTTGGTCAATTGAGCTGTTGCCTGGTCAAATATAGCCATTGGAGGTCCTGCTCTAACTATTTAACATGCAACCTAGATCTGATTCTTCAACTTGTCCTGACGATGAACCACACTGGTTGGTTTGAAACGCGTTGACAAATGTAAGATCATGTGATTTACGCCAAAGAATTTTCTCATAAACTTGATATGGATCACAAAAGCCTCAACTCAACAATAGGTTGAAGTTGTTTTTGATAGTGCCAGGTCGAAGTTGCTTGTGAAAGGTTTTTGTTTGCAAGAATAATTTAGGGCTAACTTAGTGTGGAGGGTATCTCTTGCTGGCTCTAAAGTCTTGGATTATATCGAGAATCTATTGAAGGAAGAATCGTTGACTGCATTTTCCCCTAAATATGCCTTTTTCCTTGGCTGTCCACCTACATCTGTTCTCCTTGTGTTATTGTTTTGATAATTTTGGATGAACTAAAAGATAAATAAGAACATAAAGATAACATAATAACAAGTAATTATCTATATAAGAAAATCTTTCTACCTTTCTGATTTTATAACAAGATCTACATTGGATTTTATATCTTCTTTATTGAGCTTTGTTTTGACTTTTTTTGAAACAAAAAAATACCTAAATATGATTTAGTGACTTCAATACAAAGAAAGAAACTCATTAACCCCAAATCAATCATTTCAAACTCTTTCTTCATAGTTGATTTGAACTTGTTTACTAATAAATTCCCTATGAAGAGAAAATAATCAACATAGAAACGGAAATTAAAATTTGTCCTTGTTCATTCACCTTTGTATACAACGTAGGCTCACTTCTATTTCTACTTACTCCACTACTGAGTAGATATGAATCAATGCTGCTATACCAAACTCTATGAGCTTGCTTAATTAAATAAAGAGATTTCTTCAATTTGTAGACCTTATTTTCATGTCTTTTATCTCATATCTTGGTGTACATTCCACATATACTTCTTCTTCTAAAATTCCATCCAAGAATGTTGACATTACATCCATTTGGTAAACTTTCCACCCATTTTGAGTCTTTATGGCTAAGATAGCTCTATTTGTCTCTAACCTTGAAACTAGTGAAAATATCTCATGAGAATCCTTTCTAGGTTGTTGTGCAAATTCTTTTGATACCAATCTAGACTCATAATTTTATATTTCTCCTTTCTCACTGGGCTTTGTTTCATAAACCCATTTAACAACTATGATTTTTTCATCTTTTGGGAATTCTACTAGATTCCTGTAGGTTTTAACCCCGTATAGAAATTACCTGCATACGAATTCTAAAACACAGAGAAATAAACGATGTGAGAGCATAACACATAAAACACATATACATAGAGATTTTCCTCTGGCTCCAAAAACTGGGACTACCAGCTTGATTTTTTATTATGTTCCATTCAATGTTACAATACATATTTATACATGCCAAAGCATTCAATACCATGGACCGAAAAACCATCGCATCCAAAACCATGGACCGAAAACCATTGTGCCCAAAACCATGTGTGAAAATCATGCACAAAACCATAGGTGGGTCTGCCCAACCTAACATAGGGTCCAAAACCAAAATTTTCTGGGGCGCTACCCTAGACCCCATAGAGTGGGGTTACTTGTACCCCTCAAACCCCTTGGTTAGCTACGTGGGCTAGTCGTGGAAAGAATATAACACAACCCAACAATTCCATGTATCATTTTTCTCTATGGAATTCATCTTTGCATCTATTTCTTTGACCCAATTTTCATTTTTTATTGTCAGTTCAAAACATGTTGGTTGACAAGTAAACAATGCAAAAAATGAATTCACATATGTCTTCATATATCTCTCTCAAACTTTTGGTCTTTCTAGACCTTAAGGAATAAGATTCACTACTTTATTGAGTAGTAGGAGTATATTGAGTTGTTATAGTGGATGAATCACCTTGAATAAAATACCTTGGAGTTCTTGTTGGAGTATTTTTTATTGATGACTAGATTTGAGAATATTCTTATACAATATGTTCCTTTGCATCATCTTCTACTTGAGGTAATAATGCTCCAATTGTTATAGATATATCAATGCTTCCATCCCATGCTTCATTTTTTAAAATTCAACACCTATAATAACTATCAACTTATTTGTTATAGATTGTACAACTTGTATGCCTAGGAATGATCACTATACTCACTAAAAATGTGCTTCTCACTTCTATCAGCTAACTTCCTTCTCAACTCTTTAGGCACATGAGAAAATTTCACACAACCAAATACCTTGAAGTGTGCTACATTGAAACACATACCTATCCATAATTTTTGTGGAACATTTCTCTTTACACGTTTAGTGGGAGATATATTGAAAACATAAACTAAGCAAGCTATTGCTTCCCCCCAAAACTCAATTGATAAATGTTTTTCACTCAATGTACTTATAGCCATATTCATGATAGTTTTGTTTTTCCTTTCAGGTACACCATTTTTTTGTGGTGTGTCCCTTATTGTAAAATGTCTTTTGATCCCACGATACTTGCAAAAGTTAAGAAAATCTTTTGCATCATACTCACCTCCTATGTCTGTTTGTCACACCCTAATCTGATGACCACTTCATTTCTTTGTCATTCATCACGTTGTAATCTTATATTAAAGTTAGGAAGTAGTAACTTCCTCCACTTGACTTTGTCAACATTGCACCACAAGCTCTATATGAGCTAGCTCCAAAGGTTCCTTTTCTCTATAAGACACTTCCTTAGCAAAATTGTCTCTATGTTGGATATTGAATGGGAGGAAACCCTTCAATCATCTTTTGTTGTTTTAATAATCTAAGGCTACCAAAATTTAGATGATTAAACTTGAAGTGCCATAACCAAAAATCATCTAAGCAAGTTGTTGTTTGAGAAATTAACTAATCATGTCTATTATACTTCATGGTAAGAGGAAACATCTCATTCTTTGTCATTTTTACTTTTGTAATTAATATCTTACTAGGAGGTTTTTCATATATGAAACAATCTTCTTTAAAGGCTACATTATATCCTTTTTAAGTAAGTTGTCCAACACTAAGAAGATTATGTTTTAAACCTGGAGCAGTACACATGTGGTGTTTTCCTTTTCTAACCTTATTTGGTGAGGATTTTAACCATTCCTTCACCCATAATGTTTAGAATATTATCTAATCCCAACTTGACTTTAGACCTAATTAAATCATCTGTATTTGTTGTTAGACTAAACATCACAATAAAAAAAGGTAGGGGGTGAATTAGTGTGGTGGAAATTTTATCATTTCATAATTGTTATCAATGAGAAATTGTATAATAATGTACCATAACCATTTTCAGCATATCAATAAATATAACAATGCATCAAAAAGTTATCATCACATCAAGAATTCATCAAGAAGCCATCACATCAACACAAGAGGACACAATATTTTATGTGGAAACCCTTACGATAGAAAACCACAAATTCTTCCTCTTCTTCTTCAATTAATTACATAGATTTGCAAGTATCAACTTGCTAGAGGCACCCACCCCTAAGATATGCAAGTAAATACTTACGATATGCTACAACGTTATTGAGGCACCAACTTCAAAAATGTGCAAGAAACTATTCACTAAGCTACAATCTGATTGAGGATATAACCTCATTTCGAGCAAGCATTGCCTTGCTATAAGCTTCAACCTAATTAAGGCACCAAATTCAATGTAGACACCCATATCCTTCTTCAATTTCATGTGGACCTATTTTCATAATGTTTCAAACTAGATCTACTTTTTCTTCAATATAGATCTTCAAAATAGGTTATGTTGTTCCTATCATAATGTTGTTATCAACTTGTCATACCTTGTCCATACCCTGTTCTCATTTAATCATCAATATAGTCACATAAGGTACCCCTTGTAACATGTTCTTGCCACATAAAATTTCTTACTACAACATGTTCATTAGCTTCCAACACACATACCGCTGATTCTCAATATTAAAAAAACATCATCAAGGCTTGGGATGCCTTCAAAAATATTCATCATTGGACCCTAATCACCATGCTTCTTTTAGAATCCAATTTGGCTTATAAATAAGCCTATAAACCTCTTAAAACCATATAGAACTATATAAGGCTTATACAAAAATTAATCATTCTAAAAAATGACAGATTCAAGGTGCATTCTACAAAACAACACTTTATTGGAGGTACAAAATGTCTAAATTTTTTACAAAATGTGTAAATCATATTTGTCAATAACCCTTATACAAAAGAAAATATATGATTTTGAATGGACTCGAACCCATGACTATGATCATTGAACAAACCATAACATATAACCAACCAACCAAAGAACTATATCGTGACATGTGAGGGAAGCATACTTACATAATCAAGATTATAGACCCAAAACAAAAATGGGTTTGGACCCCTTAGAGTATATATGTCTGAGAAACAAATGTGCCACCACTATGGAGATCTACCATAAGCTCGATCACCAAACACAATGTATATGACTAATGTCAAAGGAAGTGAACCATCACCAATCATAACATAACAAAACAAACATGCCACTACTACAGATCTTACCTTCGAGCCTTATCACCAAACACAACAAAAATGAGTGTCCCATGACTCAAACCATCAAATAATAATTGTGCCGTTGTTACATATCTCACTCTGATTCCTAATCACCAATCAATCATGACAAATAGACATGTCATTTCTACAGAGATGGCCCTTGAGATCCATAACAGATCACAATGTATATAAATGAATGTCTAAAGACTCGAATCCAACACATTACAAACATGCAACTTCTACAAAGCTCGCCCTCAAGCTAGTCATAATAGACATGCAACTGCTACAGAGTTTTTCGTTGGGCCTAATTACCAACCGGTTATAATACATAGATATGCTACTGCAGAGATCACCCTCAAGTTAGATCTTCAACATGTATGAAAACAACCATCCAAAACCATCAAATATTCCACAAAGATCAACCTCGAGCTTTTCAATGAGAACTCATTATTCAAATCATGTGTTCTAATGGAGTCACGACACGATGCATTTATATATGTTAGCGTGGGACGAGGAGTTTGAGAGTCGATCTTAGGGCCAACCAGTGTATAGTATGACCTTCTTTCAATAGAATGTTTCCCATGAAACCTAGGGCTTTAGCCCTTCCCTAATGTCGGTGATCTCTTTGTTCACAATAGAATCATGCCATGTGACTTTAGTGCTCAACCTTTTTGAAAATACGACTAAGCCATGTGACCTTGTCCTGGGGTCCATGGTTGTCTGCATGATGATGTTAACAAGGCGTCATCATACCACATGGAAACCTATGAGGGTTTCCATGTGTCACCACATTTTGACTGATTGACCAACTAAAATTGCCATTTGGACCTACCACATGGCAGTTCCTAGAGGTGCCACATCATCTGATGATGTAATAATTTATGGCCGACTAGATAATGCCACATTTCACAATAGGATTGGCTCATCATTGATCAATCTGATTGTTTCATGTAAGCTATAACTGGATTGACCACTATGGTGGGACCGCTCTTGGTTAACTAGTGAACATGTTGCCATACATCTGCTATCTAATCTAAGCAAGGTCCATGATCTTGTTATGGCCAAAATTGATCATGATCATGATCTTATTAATACATTAATCATTGTATTTTTTGCCATGATATATTTTTGGCAATTAGACATGGAAAATTTTAGGGGATAAATGTTACAAATGGATTAATATTCCATGTTTTTCTTGGCTAATTTTTAATGTTTTTAAAAATTACTCACCCAAATTTCATACAGAAAAATTAGTTTTCCTTAAAAATTACCAAAACTTTTTCAATACTAAATTTTTTAGTAATTCAAATATTTTTACAAAATATCACCAAAAATTGTATAGTTGCATTGTAAGGACTATTAATATTAGCCAATCCTTCTACGCTTAAAATTAAATTTCTATCCTTCAAATTTTCACTGATCTAGAAATTATATCGTCTATTTTTTAATATATTTATAAACATGTGTGCAGTTGACAACTTGTGCATGCTCTCTTTTATTATATGTAATTTTTAATTTCCATTGATTCAATCATGATATCAAAATGCATATACTGATATAATATTCTAGTTCTAGTGAGATAATTCACCTCATCTTCCATGTTGAATGTGTAGAAAATTATCCTTACATTCTACTACTAATTTAGTGAAGAAAGTGGAAAATTACTTCAATATGATACATAAAGTGACGACATTCTATTGTAGTGGTTACAACCACCCTCCAAATTGTTTCCTATGCTTTGATTTTGGAGCCTTCCTTCTAATCCACAAAATCTCATCTTGCACTGATCTAGGTACTTGTGCTTCAACCGAGCCTTATTATTTTCATATTGGATCTTGTTTGCTCACTTAGTTTATTTTCCAACCCACAAGCCGATTTCTTAACTTGGTCCCTTGATAGTTTCGCGATTTCCATAGATAATTGCACAATTCTTGATGGAAACTAACCTTGCTCTTGGGAATTGCACACTCTTGACTTCCAGTGAGCCTGAGTTTAGGAAATGCACCTTAACTGAATGGAAGTCATCCTTGAGATAGGAAATTGGGCAGACATGGGAGGCACTCCAAAGCCACTTAGCCCAAAAATTATACATAACCCACTGTGCTAAAAAAAACTGCTTAGTGCATGAACTAGATAGTTTCGTGGGCCATCCCAAAACTATGCAATCTATCGGGAAATGCATGACAGTCTTTCCTGAAAAATAAAAAATTGAAAAGCATCCCTAAAAAATGGGGATCTATTTTTTGTAACATGAAGGAGGCACTTGCGCTATGTTCAGAAACTATCGTCAACTATCACTTTTTCCTTGATTTTAGGCATGCACATCATAAACCCTAACTTGACCAAATCTATTTAATCGACACTACTAGAGCTCGTTTTCACACTCAACTTGGAGCTCTAGAAGTTTTGAGGAGATTAAGGAACCTCTAGTGCAATTATCGTTGCTTTTCTTGCCTTTTGCTGCTTTTCCTATCACTTTTTGTTGTTTAACTTGTGAGAGTGTTGTTTCACTTGTTTCTTACAATGAATGTTGATGTTTTAATTTTTTTTTTTTAGCTTGTAGAAGTGTTGCTTCAAGTTTTAGATTACCTTTCCCAAGTGTCGCATGAGTTACCTTGTTTGGCACCAAAGGTCGTCATTGCGATAACTCTCTTCACGTGCTTCATTTTCCCTCAGTTTAATTGTTTCCTACACCATTTTCACATGCATGCATCGACACTTAGTCAAATCTACACTCAAAATCACATCATCCTTCATATTTTCTTTATTTCCACACTCCGCTAGGGCATATTTGAGTCACCTTTCCTGGATGTCACACTTTACTACTTGCACTACGCAATCTGGGAGCTCAAGGCCTCTACCTTGGCTTCTCGAATTGTGTAGAACCTATCCTAGGATGGATCCAACTATGCACTATGTAGTTCTATGATCCAGCCTCCCAACTTGGTCACTGAGATTGCACAATGTGTAGTGTCTCTCAGCCTTTTCCCAGACTGAACTGCGTATTACGCAGTTCTAGTCATCAAGTTTCTTGACTAACTACTGGGACTCCACAATGCATTGTTCCCATAGTCAGCCATTGTCCTATGCCATCCAAAATTGCACAATCCTTCCCATCATGAGCCTGATTCGTTTCTTGATCTTGTCTTGGAGTTGTTTTATTTTTGCTGGAATTTGCTTGCCATTAGTGTCCTCTCTGTCCCATAGGTACAGTAGTTGTTTAGCATCTCTTTAGAATTTATAGTTAACATGGCATCTGAGAGAGTTGCCTTAAAGGAAATGATCGAGAGAAGTATTGGGGAAGTGACTAAACAGATATCAGTAGATCTACTAGTTTATGCAGATACTCAGTTGTTCATTAAGAAAGGTACAACATTGACATGGCAGAAAATCAAAGATACTTTTGCAAAGAACTTCAAGGAAGACATAGAGGGCCAATAGGTTTATCTCAACATCCAGTGGTTAGGGTTATACAAGGTTGCATGCAGGTACCTCACCTTCCCATGTGTGGACATCATTAGCTAGATTTTCTCGTACACAGATGAGCATACTATGAAACTGAGTAGTACAAGTGGGTTAAATCTTGTCATCTTTAGGGTAGAAAAATTTATGCAGATGTATCACTTTCTTGAGCTGGTGAATTGCATGGACTCGCTTTTCTATGCCACCCATCGCTATGTGAACACTAGATTCATTATCAAGTGCTAGGTGAAAGATCTTGTTGTGTTGTGTTATATTCTTTCCACGACTATCCCACGTAGTTAACCAGGGGGTTAGAGGAGGGGTGGGGCTCCCCTTTGTTGTGCCGATTGTGTAGTCGGGTGGGGGGTCACAGGGGGTTTGAGGTGTACCCATGTACCTATGGTTTTGTACATAATTTTCGCACATGTTTTTGGACGCAATGGTTTTTGGTCCATGGTATTGGACGCGATGGTTTTCAGTCCATGGTATTGGATGCTTTGGCATGCATAAATATGTATTTTAACATTGAAAGGAAGATAATGAAAAATCAAGCTAGTAGTCCCAGTTTTGGGATCCAGGGGAAAATCTCTATGTATACGTGTTTTATGTGTAATGCTCTCGCATTGTTTATTTTCTATGTTTTAGAATTCGTATGTAGGTAATTTCTGTATGGGGTTAAAACCTACATTTGGTATCAGAGCAATTTTGGCTTCAAGGGGATGCCTTTGTTGCTGAGGGGTTTCGCTGAAGCCTGTGGTAGTGATCCGAATGGAAAATGGCCCCTTGTATTGGTTATCTATGGTATTGACCCATGGAATTTACCCATGGTATTGTAAATGGCATCCACCCGTGGTATTGTAAAATCCAACCATGGTATTCATTCACTCATGGAATGGAAAATGGCCCCTTGTATTGGTTATCTATGGTATTGACCCATGGAATTTACCCATGGTATTGTAAATGGCATCCACCCGTGGTATTGTAAAATCCAACCATGGTATTCATTCACTCATGGAATTGACCCATGGTATCATAAATGGCATCTCCCCGTGGTATTCTAAAATCCATGGGTCAATACCATAGATAACCAATACAAGGGGCCATTTTCCATTCGGATCAGGTAGACCCTATTCAATGGGAGATCTATGAGATCGATTCTGGTGGTGAAAGAAGATGGTGAGCAGTGGAAAGATAGAGATTGAGAAATTTAATGGTCAGAGTTTTGAGTTGTGGAAACTCAAGATGGAGATTTGTTGGTGGATAAAGATCAGTGGATCAAGGTAGATTTGGGTTCTAAACCAATGGGAGTGTCTGATGAAGAATGGAAGAAGTTGGATTGGAAGGAAAAGATCACAATACGATTATGTATCTCAGATTTAGTATTGTTGAATGTATTAGGGGAAGCTATAGCGAAGGCTTTGTGGGACAAATTAGGGAATTTGTACCAATCTAAGTCTCTGGTGAATAAAATGTTCATGCGGAAAAAGCTGTATAACCTGAGGATGAAAGATGGAGACTCAGTGATAGAGCATCTAAATGCATTTAATACTGTGGTAAGTCAGTTAGCATCTGTTGATATTAAAATTTCAGATGAAGATAAGTGCATTATTTTGTTGTGTTCTCTACTAGATTCGTGAGATAGTCTAGTTATTGCAATAGGTAGCAATGCAACTGCCTTGCATTTTGATGAAATAGTCTCATCCTCGCTGACAGAGGAAATGAGACGGAAAAATATGGAGAGCTAGAATGGTGATGCCTTTTCTGTATGAGGACGGTCCTAGAACATAAACAAAAATAAGTCATCGAGTGGGAGATCTAAATCTAGAGGGAGATCTAAATCTCCAGGAAAACCTGTAAAGGTGGTGTGCTGGAAATGTGGAAAGGAAGGGTACTTCAAAAGGGACTGTAAATCTAAAGCTCCTGATAAAGGAAAGGGATCTGATGATGCTCCTTCGACAAAGGCGAAAACCACCTCAGATGAATGTGGGGATGTGTACTTGGCTTCTTCAAGTACACATGTAGATCATGAAGCATGGTTGATTGACTCAGGTGCATCCTTTCACTTCACTCCCCATAGAAAGTGGTTTTGCGAGTATGAGAAATATGATGGTGGTGATGTCTTCTTGGGGGGATGACAGGAAGGCTAGAATCATTGGTCGCAGAAAAGTAAAGTTGAAGTTGCAAGGTGGAAGGGTTAGAACACTTTCGGG
>APFE031741149.1:172590-188278 GCA_000404065.3 Pinus taeda | reverse complement strand
AGTCTATGTATGGGTTAAAATAGTCACCAAGGATGTGGTATCAGAAATTTGATACATTTATACGGGGACTTGGCTTCACCAGAAGCAAAGCAGATCACTGTGTGTATTTTAAATTAATTGGTGACCGTGCTATTTATTTGGTCTTATATGTGGATGATATGTTGCTGGTTGGAAATGACAAAGAAATTATCCAGAATTTGAAGACCCAATTGTCCTCAAAATTCAACATGAAAGATCTTGGTGTTGTAAACTATATTTTGGGCATGGAAATTAAAAGAGATTGGGCAAATAGGAAGCTCTGGTTAAACCAAAGGAATATGTCGAGACAATGCTACAGAGGTTTAATATGCAGGATAGTAAACTGGTGAAGGTTCCTATTCCTGTAGGTGTGAGGTTATCTGCTGAACAGTGTCCCAAGACACAAGAAGAGGAAGAGGACACGTCCCGTGTTCCATATGCAAGTGCAGTCGGTAGCTTGATGTATGAAATGGTCTGTACTAGATTAGACATTGCACATGCAGTGGGAGTATTGAGCAAGTTTATGTCAAAACTAGGGAGGGAGCACTGGACAACAGTGAAGCGAGTTTTCAGGTATTTGCGTGGCACTAGTGATTATGATTTGTGCTACCAAGGAAGATTAGGATTGAATAGAATGTTGGATATTCATGGCTTTGTTGATGTAGATTGGGCTAGAGATTTGGATCAGAGAAGATCTAAAAGTGGGCATATGTTTAACATATTTGGAGGTGCAATCCGTTGGATGAGTAAGAAACAATCTGTAGTGGCACTATCAACTAGAAAGGCATAATACATGGCAGCCACTCATGCAAGCAAGGAAGCAGTTTGGTTTCAGAGATTGTGTTCAAGTATGGGGTTAGTACAGGGAGCTATAAGGATAGACTGTGATACCCAAAGTGCAATTTTCTTGGCAAAGAACCCCACATATCATTCAAAGACAAAGCGCATTGATGTTCAGTATCACTTTGTGAGGGATGTGATAGAAGAAAAAAAGGTGTTGTTGGTAAAGGTGGACACTTTGAAGAATACTGCAGATGCATTGACAAAATCTGTGAGCTCTGAGAAGTTCTCTTGGTGTAGAGAGACAATGGGTGTTTCAGGGCTAGAAAAATGACTAAGCTCTCTTGTGGCCCCCCGTGGCAAGAAAAAAACAAGTGGGAGAATGTTGGGTTGTGTTATATTCTTTCCACGACTAGCCCACGTAGTTAACTGGGGGGTTAGAGGGGGGGTGGAGCCCCCCTTCATTGCGCCGATTGTGTAGCGGGGGGTCACAGGGGGTTTTAGGTGTACCCGTAACCCTACTTTATGGGGTCCGGGGTAGCGCCCCAAAATTTTTTGGTTTTGGACCCTATGTTAGAATGGGCAGACCCACCTATGGTTTTGTGCATGATTTTCACACATGTTTTTGGACGCAATGGTTTTCGGTCCCTGGTATTGGACGCGATGGTTTTTGGTCCCTGGTATTGGATGCTTCGGCATGTATAAATATTTATTATAACATTGAAAGGAACATAATGATAAATCAAGTTGGTAGTCCCGGTTTTGGGATCCATGGGAAAATCTCTGTGTATATGTATTTTATGTGTTATGCTCTCGCATTGTTTATTTTCTATGTTTTAGAATTCATATGCAGGTAATTTCTGTACGGGGTTAAAACCTATAGATCCATCAAAGTTTAGATAGACACCCACTATTGTTTACAAGATGAAGTCCCTCAGGAAGGGTTACCAATTCTTGATCATCTTTGAGTGTAGAATATATGGTCAAGAGAACACATAAATATTTCCTGAAGGGTGGGTAGTCTTACTGGACCCGTTGGTGAGTGATGGAGGCCATTCAATTGGTAAGAGCTTTTGGCTCATCATTTGAAGATCCATGTGGCTAATGCTTAGAATCCACCCAAGAATGAGAAAGCAAAATTTTATATGTTTGCATACTTGCTGGATTGAATTTGTGCCCATCAGCAGTTCCCTAACATGAGATAGACATGGGCAACAAAAGAGACTGTTGATAATATCTATTACAATTTTCTTTCTGACTACAAATATCAAGGAGTGATGGCAATGCTAACTGGCCATTTTATCATCCCATTATAAAAGCTTATCTTTGAGTAGGATCAACCCTGCATGTCTCAAGAAGCAATGGAGGCGATAGTTAACATTGAAAATTGGTATGGCTCACTAGGTCGAACCTTCATTCGAGTGTTTGGTGGAGAGAAGCCTTTGCATGTTCTACCAAGGTATGCCACTGAAAATATCATCATGCAAGAAGTTTCATATCACCCCACTACAGGGTTATCAACAAGACTGCATACGATGAAAAAAGCACCATTACCCGCTCTTCCTTTGTAGATCGGATTATACGAGATTAAGAGCTTGAAAGATGCATATTCTGAGGCTAAAGATATCATGAAATTCGATCCTGGCACCAAATAATTTAATTTGTATTATTCTTAGAGTATTTTCAAGGACCAATGTGCGAAGTTGTACTTTCGATGGATCCACAAGACATTTCACTGGCCAAAGGAGGACCCTTGGAGGTACTTCTATAATCCCTCAAGACTCAATGAGTCAGTAATCTTAGCAAGAACTAGGAAATTTTCTCTGTAGACAACAACAACCCCAAAAGAAACAACAACAACAATAATAGGAAATAATCTAGTATAGGAAAATGGAAAGAGGAAGATTGTTGAGAACCCAGAGGTAGAGAAAAGCTGCAAGATGAGGGAAGATCCTATCTTGGAGAAATAATCTTTGGTAGTGGAAGCAAAGAGGGAGTAGCAGATGAAGAGAGTATAGTGAATGAAGAGAGAAAATAAGAGGCTGAAGGAAGTATAACTGAAGCTTTAGGAGACAAAGAAGAAGTTGAAGGAAGAACATGAGTTTAGGACGAGAGAAAGAGAAGAGAAGAAGGAGTAGGAAGAAGAACAAAGACAAGGCATTATGATAGAGAAAAAAATATCGATATTGGTTGATGAGTTGGAATAACCAACAACTGAGGAAGAGGGTGAACATATACAGGATTGGGAGCTTTCTCAACAGATTGACCAATTGGTCGAAGTGACATACATGGAGTTGGAAGAGGATCCATAGAATGAATACACTAACCCAATGCCAAGAGCCCCACATGTCATTTCTTAATCTTTGCTACCTCTAGTGTTAGAACCATCCCCGAGTGAGCAAGGATATTTTGTTATCCTTGATGATGATTCGGTGATGGATGTATACAATCTATCATTTGATGAGTTGTAGAAGATGATTGTACAAACACAGAGGAGTAACTTTCTGGATGATCATGCATCACCTGCATTCACCAAGGAAAGGGTGATAGTGTTAGACATAAGGAAGCATCCAACTACCCTTGTTGAACTAGCTTGCCCTATGCAGGAGCAATAAGCTCAAATTTTAAGTACCTAATGGCTAAGAATGAACAACAAGCGAAGAATTTGTAGGACTACAAGCAAGAGGAAGAATAACTCTGAGCATCAACGTATAATGCAATTTCTGCATTGGGGGACATGAAGACAACGATACTTTTTGAAGTTTCAACACTTGGTGATACCATGGGGAAGCTCTATAATGAATTTGTCACAATGAATAAAGTTATTGCCTGTGTACATGGCTTACACAGTGAAGAAAATAGTTTGTTCAAAATCTCAAGAACATACATGCTGCCATCACCCATGTACAAGAGTGGACAATGCGGTAAAAAGGGGCCCCACTTGACTTAGTAAAGAAGACGAAGCCATAGGCCAAGCTGGAGAAAGAAAAGGTCTGAATGTTGATGGAGAACTATGAGCAGCTCACCCCATTCATTAATTGCATACAAGCCTGATATGCACAATTATACAATAGTTTGGATGTAATGGTGCAAATGCACAGGATCCCATCAATCAGTTCCCTCACCAAGGCTAAACTCGAGAACCAAGTTTGACTGGAAATGGATGAGTATGTGGAGAAGCTAAGACGAGAGACCACAAAACAAGAATTTGAGTTGAGTGCACACAACATGCATAACTAAATTGGTGGTCCTATCATGGTCAAGACCATGTTGCATATGCTTCTAAATAAGTTGGATACAGGTTCCAAGACCATATACTCGGATGTCATGGAGGCAAGAGTCTTCTTTCAGAAAGACACCATCAAATAGTTTGGGGACACCATCATATAGTACCAAACTTGGCATTAATATGTGACTGAGAAGCACCAAGTGGAGGTTTCTGAGTTAGTCTTTTCTAAAACTTCAAAATCATAGTGTTTTGTCTTGTTAGGATATCTCTAGCCTATTTTTTCTTACATGGGTACATATGGAAAATGTAATATTATTTGTAAATATGTTGTAAGTGAAATTCAAAGTGTCATTAGTGGAATGTGAAAGGTATTCATGTTATGTAATCAGTTACTTGCAAATAAGTTGAAGAGTCATGAGGAGAGTCAAAGAATCACAAAGAGGAATGTCAATGGTCACCCCACCCTTTATTATAAATAGAACCTCATAAGAATGGGCTTTTGGGAGCCAAGCTTTTCGCTATGCTTAGTCTTAGAAAAGACTTGGGAGTATTGTGAAGATCCTTGGCTTCTCCTTAGTGTCAAGCAAGTATACTTCTCTGGAGGAGAAGGTGTTATTGAATGTAATGTTCCACTACTGGGGCTAGTGATCATAAATGGTGTATGTATGGATGGAACTTTCACTTATAATATATTATCAGAGCCAACACACTTTCATGCATATGTTGTTAATGTGGTTGGACTATTCTGGTTGTGTTGGAAATGTTTGTTGTTTAACTTGTGCATTTTGGATTGCAGACTACTGTGGTGTGATTTCTGAAAGGAGCTCGGATTTTCCACAGTGCTCATGTTTTTTGGTCGACGTTTCGAGTCTGAACCTAGACTCATCTTCAGGACAAAATGTGAGGAGAAAGGAAGGTAAAAGATAGGTATAAATATGAGTACGTCAAGTTGCAAAAACTAGCCGAATCATTATAATTTAATTATTTGTTATTTAGGTTTCAGGTTTTCTTTACTTTTTTTATTAATAATTAATTTGTGATAATATTAATATTTAATATTTTGTTTCGTAATGTTATAATAAAACCTAATTAATTTATTGATTTTAATAACTGTTTTATGCTTTTTTTTCTTTTCATTAGTTCCAATACATACTATTTGATTATAATTGGGTCTAATTAATGTGGTTATATATGTTAATGATTGTGTATTTTAATTAATTTATATTTTAATATATATTTGATGTTTATTCTTGTTTGCTAGTTAATTTAGTTAAGTTAATACTATTCTTATTTTAATGATTTTTATTAATGCTTATATGATTTTATCTACACATAAACCTATTCATAGTTATTAGCTACTCTTAGATAGATTTATTATTCTTTATATTATTGATATATTTATTAATTTTTGCTTATTTATATTATTACTAAATATTACTCCTATGTATATTTACTATTCCTAACTATTAATTTCCATTCATTGATGCTTTGCATTTTTATTATTACTATATTAATCCTTAACTTACACTAATATTTATATTATTACTGATTTTATTATCAATTATTTTTATATATCTATTTATTATTATTATTAATATTGTTGATTTTTATTTCATATTATAGTTATCAAATTTTATTTCATTCTTTTTGCTAGCTAATATTTAAATGTTTATTATCATTACTTATGTTATACTAATTATGATTATTTTTCAATGGTGCTTTTATCTTCCTAGGTCTCTAAAGAGCAGCAAAGCGAATTGAGATAGATGGTCAAGGATTACTAGTCTTGTTATCGGGGCTATTTGCGGGGGTTAGCAAGGGGTTCCAATTTTTGCTGATTTCCATGCCACCATCCCTATTAAGTTTTTTCGGACATTTAATGATTTCAATGGCTTCTCTAACCTTGCGTTTGAAATGGTGCTCTACCCTAGCAATGACTTTGGTGTCTTCGAGGCATATGTGGTGATTAGTTTTTCCAACATGCTCGGCTAGGGTTGAGGTACGGATTCTTTCTTTACGGATGTCTGCACTATGCTCTTTGAGTCTAATCCTAACCGATCTGCCGGTTTCTCTTATGTATTGATCACCACAAGAACAATTGATGATATATACTCCTTTTTGCTGAAGTTGTTCTTGGTTGTCCTTAACAGATTTCATTCTTTGCTTAATGGTAGACAAGGGTTTGAAAGCGGTCTTTATATTTTTCTTATTGAGGATTTTTGCTATTTTGTCAGTGACTCCTTGGATGTAAGGAAGGCAGGCATTCGAGGTAAGGGTGTCATTTGTCTTGCTTTTATTATTATCAGTTTTTTCTTTTTGAATGGCTTTGTATATGCTTTTGTTGTTGTACCCTAGGTTGGTAAAAGCTCTTTTAAGGTATGAAATTTCTTCATCAGTGTGGTTTATATCAGAGATTCTATAGGCTCTAGTGAAGAGGGTTTGTAGCACCCCCATTTTTTTGGCTGGGTGGTGATGGGAGTCGGCATGAAGGTAGTTATCTGTATGGGCTTTCTTTCTAAAAACTTTGTGACCAATGGAACCATCATTCTTTCTAATGAGGAGGATGTCCAAGAAAGGAATGCAGTTGTTCTCTTCTACTTCCATTGTGAATTTGATGTCTTCAGACAGGCTATTGAGATGGTCGAGAAACTTGTTTAGCTCATTCTCACCATGAGGCCAATTGACACTGGTGTCATATACAAACCTGACCCACGATTTGGGTTTTAATGGATATGAATCGAGCGCTTTCTTCTCGAATTTTTCCATGAAGAGGTTTGCCATGATTGGTGAGAGGGGAGATCCCATCGCAACACCTGATGTTTGCTCAAATATTTCACCCTGGAAGGAGAAGAAGGTGGAGCGAAGACAGAGTTCGGATAATTTTGCGGTCTGGGGATCTGCTACATCTTTAACTACCTGAATAGCTTCATCTAGGGGGATTTTGGTGAAGAGCTGGACAACATCAAAACTAACGATTTTGTCTCTGGGGTCTAGCTTGGTGTTTTTAATGTGATTTACAAATTGATTAGAGTCTTTAATGTAAGAGCTAGTCTTGCCCACTAGCGGGGATAGAATGCTAGCGACATATTTGGCTAACTCATAGGTGGGGGACCCTATTGTGTTTACTATGGGTCTTAAGGGGACATCTTTTTTATGAATTTTAGGGGCTCCATAGATCCGGGGGGTGATTTCACTGTTAGGAGTCAATTTCTTTTTTATTTTATCATCCAAATTGGTTTCTTTGATGGCTTTCTTTACCAGGTTTGCGATCTTGGAGATGGGGTTTTTCTCTAGCTTCTTGTAGCTGCCACTATTATATAAGTGGTCTTTCATTTTGTTAATGTAATCTTCATAATCCATAATGACTGTGGCGCCTCCTTTGTCAGCTTTTAGAATTACAATGTCCTTATTGTTTCTAAGGTTTTTTAGGGCTTTCAGCTGCTCCAGGCTTAAGTTTCTTTTGGGGGGTTTTGCTTTTCTTAGGATAACTGCAACCTCTTGTCTGATGAGCTCTTTGTCATCATCCTTGAGAGTCTTGATTCCGTCTTCAAGGTTGCAGATGATTTCTTCGTTGGGGATTTTGTTAGGGGCTACAACGAAATTAAGACCTCTGTTAAGGACTTCCAATTCTTCTTTCTTCAGCTCATAAGAGGATATGTTGACCACTTTTTTATTAGGGTTATTTTCTATATTACCATTATTTACCCTGTTATTGAGAATGGTTCTATCCCTACTGCTCTCTATGTTTATTTCATCTAATTTATTACTTCTTTTTGACTTATTAATTAATGATTTATTTAATTTGGAATTAGATGCGTACCTGGGATGTTGGGCGCTCCTCCAGCTTCCTGCTTCCGCTTCAGATGTGCCTCTTTCTTCCATGTTGTTGCGCGGCTTGATGTCCTCCGGATTGTCATCATGTGTTGGGGCATTAATTAATCGTTGGTTCACCATGTCAGCTGAGAGTTCTGTAGTTGTGATTTTGCTGGCGTCCTTACGCAATGCTTTTTCATTCATTTCGAAGTTGCGCGGAGTTGAATGCTGTTCTAGTGCCACCTGCGTATCATTTCTATTTTCTGTTTTCGATGTGGCTGGGACAGGACTGTTGGGACAGTGTGTTGCCGATCTACGTTGTCCCAATCTTGAAGCTGTTTTGCTGGGCCTGCGTGTTACTACTCCGTCCTGCGCAATAGCTTTTGGAACGGTTTCAGTCCTGTTGCGTGGAGGAGTTATACATTGCTTACGAGCCACCTGCTTATGGTCATCATCTGGTTTCGTTGTGGCTGGGTTGATTGTCTTATTGTGCCTACGTGCTGTCATCATAGCCCAATCACCGTCCTGCGCAGTGGATTTATGGTTTGGATCAGTTAAACCTTGCTTACGAGCCTCCTGCGTATGGACCTCTTCCGATTTCGTTGTGGCTGGGATGATTGTCTTATTGTGCCTGAGTGCTATCATCGTAGCCCAATCACCGTTCTGCATAGTGGATTTATGGCTTGGATCGCTTACTGTCATGGTTGTTCTCGTGCTCTTATTGGGACAATGTTCATTTTGCGTGGCAACCCAAATTGCGTCTTGCGTATTCCCTTCTGCAACGTTGTGGCTGGGTTCAATAATTGTAGAACTTATGAGACAGCGTGACATTTTGTCTTCCGAATGATTTCTCTTACTTCTTTCCAGTTTGTTTAGTTTGTTCAGGTGCTTAGATTCAGCGTTCTCCTTCATTTTTCTAGCCTTCAGTGCTGTAGAGGCATCAATAACTTTCCAGAGGTCCTGCTCTATTGTTGTAGATAGCTTCAGGTGTGTTCTGAAGGCGGCTGCGGATAGTTTAGCTAAAGAGGATCTGGTTTTACAAATTTCTAGGCGGACCAGTGTTTTGCTAAATCGCTCAAATACCCTATGATATTTTTGGTTATGCAGCCTGTGTTTAATGTGTGCAAAGGTAGGTGTAAGATTTGAATCCCTACATTGCTTTAGAAATTGCAGATCCGCTTCTTTTCTCCTTATTTTCACCCTAGTTTTTTCGAGATCACGGATCTCTTTCCAAGTGTCCCCTCCGTGCAGGGCAATTATTTTGGATTGCAGACTACTGTGGTGTGATTTCTGAAAGGAGCTCGGATTTTCCACAGTGCTCATGTTTTTTGGTCGACGTTTCGAGTCTGAACCTAGACTCATCTTTAGGACAAAATGTCAACTACTTTGTATGCAATTGTACGAATCTTGTTGAATGTGTGTTTTTGTTTTAATTCATCACCTTAACTTTTGGACTATTCTGCATTTTAGCTTGTGATGTAATTCTACTAGTGTGCTCCTTTCAAGTTATGCACTATTATAGGCTTCTAAGGGACACACTTCCTTTTCCCCTCCGTGTGTTAGAACCCCCATGCATCGCACTTGACTCTCCACAGGGTCACACATTTTCTCTCACCCAAAGTTATCATACTTACCTCTGCGCGCTATCGTGACCAAGGCATTACAATACCACCCACTGTTGGGACTCCTAATCCAAATTGTGTGAGGTCTAGTTGGGATCTCATATCGGGGAGATCCCTTGAATGTTGGCGGGTCCAACACTGTCAACATTTTTGGTGCTAGAAGGAAGGATGGATGGCAAGATGAGCCCTTAAAGTCTATTTCAAATTTATGCACATATTTCATGACTTGGGTCCAAATGAAAACCTTGACTTGTTTTTATCACAATGTTTATTTTGAAGTGTTGGGGAGCATTTTAGATGACTTGTCAATATATAAGTTCAATGGTGAGGATGGAACAACCTTGTTTAGGCACACAGTTTCTTTTGTTGGCTTCTGTGATATGCATGATGTACCATATGATGATATTGCCTATTGGTTGTTAACTTTCACATTCAAAGGGCGCGCCAATAAATTGTGTCACACATTTCCTATAGCCTCTATACACTCTTTCAATCACTTATTTAGAGAATTATTTCGTGCTTTCATTCTTTATGACCGTAAATCCCTTAATATTTTTTTGTAAAATTGCGAAAATCACTCGACGAATCTCTTCAAGATTTTCATGGTTGTTTTCTTCACTATTGTTATGAATTTCCTGAAGATGAAGTTGACTGGGAATTTTTGGATGAAAGATTTCAATATTTTGTTCACATCTCTGAGAATCCATAAGAGTTAGAATCTTTCGAACATTTCCCAACATACCTTAGTGTTAGAGCTTCTAAATCTAATATGGACAAGGTTTTTTTCCCAAGTGACCCTCCATCCCTTTCCCATCAAACAAATCTAGCATCGTAGGTCGAGGTGGAAGAAGTTGAGAATCTATCTCTTGATCTATCACCATCTCCTCCTATCCCACGAGCTCAGTGGTTTTGCACATATTTGTACTATAACCTCAATGGTTGTCATGTGGTCTTATCTCCTCATCCTATGTCCTTCGGTCTCTTTGATCCTCTAGATTTTGGTGTGTTGTGTTCATCCATATCGGATCTCACATGTGATGTTTAGGAGGATCAAGTTATGGACGAAGTTGGTGTTGAACAACCAACTCGTGATATCATTTTTGATGAGTATGTTTGGGAATCTGAACAAGAACATGTGGTAAGGGATTACCCCCTTATGTCCGCACTGTTATCACTCAGGTTGTCTCTAAGCTCCTGAAGGGATACGACCGAGGTAACCACAAACCAATCTTTGGATTGCAGGTTCTAGCCCACCTGCAATCAGAGAGGGCTCTCTCTTAATGATTTAGCTTTGTTGAGGTTGATTTTAGGCTAGTTTTTGAGTTCAAGTGTTTTGATTTTTGTTTGGATGGAAGATGATTGTGAGGCAGATAATTCCAAGCAGAGAGGCAAGGGAAAGTCTGATAAGTTTCAAACCATTGGGCATGGAGTCATGGATTAAGGCTTGCTGCTGCATTTTCTTGGTCACAAGAGGATTATGGAGAGGGATAGCTACACATGAGACAATTACCAGATTGCTGAAGAGATGGAATGATATTCAGTGATGAAGGGCAATCAAGAATCTTTCACCAACTGACAGGGAGGAGAAGTGAATGAATGGTTATCTAGGAGCAGTTAAGAATTCCTGAACAAACATTCATATGTGAAAGAAATAGCGTAAACAAGATCATTTAAGTATACATGTTCATAACTATTCCTGATGAAAACATAGAGAAATTGCAGAAATTGAGCCTAGGGTGCAGCCAAGCAAATCCTAAACTATTCTTCTTTTCTACAATTTAGATGGTGGATTGATGATAACATAAACATAAAAAATAAACAGAGTTAAAGAAACACTTATTGAACCATGTCGAAGCACAGGAATTCCATAGTCACTTCTTGACCAGTTAAACATAGTGGACAGCTTCAGAATCCATGCTTTCAGCAGTCTTTGATTATAGAAAGTACCACATTTACAGTGTGAGTCTCTGCTAAGAAATATTGAACTAACAAAGAACAAAACAAGCAAGC
Organism: Pinus taeda; assembly: GCA_000404065.3. Classification (NCBI taxonomy): domain Eukaryota; kingdom Viridiplantae; phylum Streptophyta; class Pinopsida; order Pinales; family Pinaceae; genus Pinus; species Pinus taeda. Next base: position 176,806 of record APFE031741149.1, on the reverse strand, counting down.
AAGTAAGCAACCAACCCCTACTCCATTCTTCAGGGTGGTATATATAAGCAAAATATCTAAAGTCATTTATTACAATTGACCTAAATAGGTCTGCAGGAAAAAGGCTTTCTAAACCTAACTTATGCTGGAATTAAATGTAATCAAATCTTTTTGGGTTGTGCCAGTGGTAGCTGGATCAAAAATTAAGTTAATATGATGTCTTCTGTGGTTTGGTGTAGTGGTTCTGTCATAACTGTGCATTGAGTTCTGGTCCACTGATATTTTGCGAGTTTAATGTGCAGTCATATGTGCTAATGAGCTTTCAATGCGTCCTCAACTGTTTCTTGACTTTCAGGGCTTTCCTTTTAATGCTGGATTTGCCTCGAGCCCTGAGAAAACCTCCTCTGATACGCTCTGCCACTACTCTGATACTCTTTGACATGCTTTTTAGCTGCATATTTGATCTGATACTCTTTAATCTCTGATCCTGGTCTCTCTCTGTCTTCAAATACGCTTAAATTGGCAAAATCGGGCTTTTTCGGGCCTTTTCGGTGCACAAAGGGCCGAGGAATCAAAAGATTCCTTAAAGATTCTCCAACATGGATCATTTCCCATAGCAATGCGTGATTAGCGTGAAGCGCTAATCACGCATCGTAAACTGCCTCTGTTTTTCATTCCAGAGCTCCGAAGCTTGACTTTCGCGCTTGCGCGTTTTTTCGTTTTTGGCTGCTGACGTCAGGATGACGTCAGCAGTGGGGTCCTCTGGTATGGATGTGACGTCAGCATGCTGACATCAACAGGGTGACGTGGCAGTACGGCAGGGTGATGATGTGGCGGGACATGGTGGCAGGTGACGTGGGCCAGGCACAGGCAGGAAGGGGTGAGGTGGAGCCGACGTGGCGGGATGACACGGCGCTCCTGTCACATGGGGGGAAGGTGGTTTTGGCAGAGCATCGGACCACTTTTGATACAGAAGCGGTTTCTGTCAGGGGCGGACCGATGCAATGGGAACGTGCCAGCTGTCCTGGTGTACGACGGTAAAACCGTCGGACATCGGGTGCTAACGTGCCCACACAAAAGGGCGCCCGATATGGATATCAGCCGTCAGATCTAGGAGAGGCAATCGGATGGTGGACGGGCGGAGAAGGTGCGCGAGGTTTAGTGAAACAACGCGTGCGTTAGTTTTTTAATTTTTCGTGGCGCCGGTGGGTTTAGACTTTAGGAAATGGGTTAATGGGTTTCGGCGCTTGGTTTATGAATGAATCAAAACCTAATAATTTCCAAAGAAAATGTGTGGGGGGGTTTTTTCCTTTGGAGAGGGTTTCTTTGTGTTTCAGAAGGGGTCCAAACACTATGGAAGGGGAAATTTATGCAGAGATGGGGGCTCTTACCAAGTCCAGATGACCTAGTAATTCCCAAGTGATGTTTATGGTTATATTTCAACCAGGGGGAGGGGATATTTAAATAGGGGAGCTATTAACATGATTTTTAAATAGGGGGAAGGGAAATAGATAGGGAGCTAAATAATAATGTCAGTAGTTAATATGAAAGTGACCAGAAAGCGCTAAGTTTCAGAGATCTTAGGCTGTGAAGGGGAGATAGAACTTTGTAGAGAAAGTGTGGAGCCTCCTTGAGTAAAGAAGATCTTTACCAAGGCTAATGACATGGAAAATGATGAAACTAAGAGGTATCAAGAAGATCTTGACCTCTTTAGGGGAGGTTAGTAAGTGATTTTAGGGAAGAGGAAGAAGAGGGAGTTAGTCATGCCTCGCTTGAAGTCCTTCTAATGGGAGTTGTCTGCTGACTGTGATGTATATGAGTGTAACACTTGAAAATGTGGAATTAATCACCAATCAACCTTCTGCAACCTCAAAATTACCTACCCAGCCTACTTACCTAACATTTTTTCTTCTTTTTGGTTTGGGTGCACCTGGACTTGCAGACCCAGCTTTTCAACTTTTTCTTTTTGATGTCTTCCTATTCTACATCTACACTTATTTCTTCCAAGGGCCCAGATTAAGGACCACTTTTGATACAGAATCGGATTCTGTCAGGGGCAGCCTGATGCAATGGGAACGCGCCAGCTATCCCCGTGTACGACGGTAAAACTGGCGGAAATCGTGTGCTAACGTGCCCACACAAAAGGGCGCCCGATATGAATATCAGCCGTCAGATCTGGGAGAGGCGATCGGATGGTGGACGGGCGGAGAAGGTGCACGAGGTTTAGTGAAACAACGCGCGCGTTATTTTTTTAATTTTTCGCAGCGCCGGTGGGTTTAGACTTTAGGAAATGGGTTAATGGGTTTCGACACTTGGTTTATGAATGAATCAAAACCTAATAATTTCCAAAGAAAATGTGTGTGGGGGGGGTTTTTCCCTTTTGGATAGGGTTTCTTTGTGTTTCAGAAGGGTTCCAAACACTATGGAAGGGGAAATTTATGCAAAGATGGGGGCTCTTACCAAGGTCCAGAGGACCTAGTAATTCCCAAGGGATGTTTATGGTTATATTTCAACCAGGGGCAGCAGATATTTACATAGGGGAGCTATTAACATGGTTTTTAAATAGGGGGAAGGGAAATATATAGGGAGCTAAATAATAATGTCAGTAGTTAATATGAAAGTGACCAGAAAGCGCTAAGTTTCAGAGATCTTAGGCTGTGAAGGGGAGATAGAACTTTGTAGAGAAAGTGTGGAGCCTCCTTGAGTAAAGCAGATCTTTACCAAGGCTAATGACATGGAAAATGATGAAACTAGGAGGTATCAAGCAGATATTGACCTCTTTAGGGGAGGTTAGTAAGTGATTTTAGGGAAGAGGAAGAAGAGGGAGTTAGTCATGCCTCGTTTGAAGTCCTTCAAATGCGAGCTGTCTGCTGACTGTGATGTGTATGAATGTAACACTTGAAAATGTGGAATTAATCACCAATCAACCTTCTGCAACCTCAAAATTACCTACCCAACCTACTTAACATTTTTTATTCTTTTTGGTTTGGGTGCACCTGGACTTGCAGACCCAGCTTTTCAACTTTTTCTTTTTGATGTCTTCCTATTCTATATCTACACTTATTTCTTCCAAGGGCCCAGATTAAGCAGTTGGGCTCCTTTGATTCTCTACCTATCTAAGAATCTGCCAAGATTAAGCTGTTTGGACAGATTTTTCATTCTCTATATTCTAAAACAGGAAATTGAAACCTAGGGAGACCAAGATTAGGCTGTTTGGACCTCCCTTTAGCTGAAAATTTGTACAAAAATGAACAGACTCTTCAAAATTGGAATGCAACAGATGAACTTTGAGTAGCATTCTCTGATGGCCTCTTTTTGGTGACTGTTAGCAAATATGGAGCATTGCAGCATGCAAAGTATGACATGTTTGGCTTGTAAAAATGTCAATCATGAAATATGAATAACCTGCTGCAGCAGGAGGCTAACAGTTGCTCCACTTGGGGATGGATTTCTCCTTGTGAGAAACCAAGAACAGCAGGTCAGATTGCCTTGATCTTCTGTTGTCGCTGTGCATTGAAGATTTTTTAGTGCTGACTGTTGGATTGATTTGAACTTTTGGACCACACACAACACTTTCCCTCTATTGATTTGCCAGTGAATTATGTAGCACTGCCTGCTTTCTTCTGCGTGCTTCTTCATCTGAATTGTTTACAAAATAAAATCAAAGTTCCGATATATATAAACATTTTATGTACAGAAAATAACACCGCCTGTTCTTTCTTTCAAAAGGGATCATTGTAATGTTTTAGCATTCGGCCATTAACAAGGCCTTCTTCAACTGTGCTGCCATCCAGAGATTTGAGAAAATATGTGTTATTGCCTTGCACAGCGCTGATAATGTATGGCCCTTTCCACAGAAAATCGAATTTTGAATGCTTGCCCTTGTCCTCTCTTCGTGAGTCCCATCTTAGAACTTTGCTGCCAACCCAGAAATCCTCTGCTTTAACTTTCTTATGAAACATCTTTTTGAGCTTCTATTGCAACATTTGAGCTCTGTCATACACTTTTTCTTTGGTTTGCTGAAGATGAATGGTTTGATTTACTCTTCTCTGCATGTCATTTGGTTCAGCCTGAATTTCCTGCAACAGCTTGATAGTAGGAATGCCTAAAGACGAGGGAAATTTGGCCTCCATGCCATATACTAGCTCATAAGGGCTCATCCCAATGGATTTCTTAGTTGAAAGTCTGTCTGCCCACAGGGCATTTGTGAGCTTCCTATGCCAGTTCTTTTTGTTTT